>PVJI01010525.1:28900-60061 GCA_004026765.1 Micronycteris hirsuta
ATCATTATGTGTTCAAATAAGTTTTCAATTCCTTGGATTTCTTCTTCTCCTTCTGGCAGCCCTATGATCCGTATGTTGGGCCGTTTACAGATGTCCTGGAGGTTTCTGAGCCCCTCCTCCGTTTTTTGAATTCTTGTTTCTTCATTCTTTTCTGGTTGGATGTTTTTTTCTTTCTGCTGGTCCACTCTGTTGATTTGAGCCCCAGCTTCCTTCTTATCCCTATTGGTTCCCTGCAGATCTCTCCTCATTTGTTCAAGCAATTTCGATAATTTTTCATTGAATTCTGTAAGCATCCTTATTACTAGGGTTTTAAACTGTGCATCTGATAGGTTGGCTATCTCTTGGTCAGTTAGCTCTGGAGCTTTGATCTGTTCCTTTCTTTGGGCCATCTTTTTTTCCCTCGGTGAGCCTGTTACTGTAAGGGGTGCGGAGCCTTGGGGTTCACCTGGGCAGGGAAGCTCCCGGTTGTTGTGCTGTGACGTAGCCTGTGGGGGCAGGACCTGAGAGCACAATGGCGCCTGCTCTGCTCTCTGCACCCACACCGCCTCCTGCAAGCAATTCGAGCCCCTCTGCGCCGGCTCTGGGGGTCACTCCGGGGTCGGTGGACGGGCTGCACAGCTCCAATCCCCTGCAGGTCTCCCCAGCGAACTTTCCTGTGAGGCCGGGAGTTCCTCCCGCCGCGGACTCCTTCCCCACAGGTGCTCTCAATCTGCGCCGATGGGCTGTGCCCTGCTTTCTCTCCCGGTCAGTCTGCCCGCGAATGTGGACCTGCCCGGTCCACCAGTCTCGGCCCCGCTGGGTCCGGATGAGCTGGGCGCTGGCCGCGCTTCAGTCAGGCACTCCCGTCTCGGTGTGCTGCAGCCCCGCAGGAGCCGCCCCTCCAACCGCGGTCCTGCCGTCTGCTCACCAGCTCGCTGCGGGGTCGCTGAGCGCTCTCTCTCCGCCCTGCTCCTCCCGGCTCACCAGACTGGATGAATGTATCTTCTTTAATTCCTTGGTTGTCGGACTTCCTCTCAATTCAATTTTCTGTCAGATCTGGCTGTTTTTGGTTGTGTACATTTCTGATTTTTTCCTTGTTTGGTTGTGAGAGGCAGCACGGCACATTCACTTATGCTGCCATCTTAGGAAGTCCCTAACCTAATTTTTTAAATTGTCACCAACATATCTGAATTTATTTATTTATGCCATCTTATTTTAGTTTTGTTTACATTTTTCTTCACTCATACTTTTTTAACTCGTAGTGAATTGTGAAAGCTTTTTACAGATTCTTTTTAATGTTTTTTCTTGAATTTTTTTATAGACATCTCTGTAACTTCCCTCATAATGAACCTAGAAAACTAAAATTGCCCTGCAATGTTTTTTGCCCCTAGATTCCTTTGCAGAGTTATACAAATGCACAAATGTGACTGTAGAAAGCACTCCTTATCATGTCCCCAAAACTATGCAACAGTTATTCAATGTTAAGCGAAAAGTAAGACCTAAAATTTGAGTGACTTGTGGGTGAAACTATGTAACATAATGTTCTCACAAAGTATCGTGCTTCTTGTTTGGTCCTTCCCCATCTATTTACAGCATATTATATATTGTATTTTATCTTCTCTTGATGAAATAGTGAATGAAACTTGTGAAACAGACTGGGTGGTACAACTGTGAAGTAAGCCAGGGCGTTACCAAAGTAATCCTCACAAAGAATCTGCTTAGGTAAGATACAGATCGTTAAATGGCATAATTATTATCATAAATTATATATTCCATTGTCCTGTTATTGTAATTATTGTTAAAATAATTAGAAGTTTTCTTAGTGAATGTTCTCTGCCAGAGTTAAAAACTAGTTAAATTCATGATAAGCTTTTAAATTTTAATTACCTCGTTTCTTTGAACAAATGTTTCTTACTTGTTACACAAAAAGAACTTAGAAAAGGCATACAGAACGCTGGAGAAGATGAAGTTACACCCATCAGCACCTGCACATATGAGCCTCCGAAATCATCAATGCCATAAGGACCAAATGTAATTTTAAAAGTTCCAGTAGGAACATATGGTGAACAGTTTGCAGAAATCGCAGAGCATCATGAGCATATGGGTCTATTCCATACAATCTTAAGCAATTTTAGGGGCAGAGAATAGGATATTAAAGAGTACACTCTTTTAAGTTGTCAAAATAGAACAATATTAAATATTTTCATCCTGAATACTGTGCTGACGGTGATGGTGTATATGTGTGTGAGTGTTAAAGGAGAAAGAGAATATAAAAATAACTGATGACTCAATTAAAATAAAGTATATTCATCATAAATATTTCATCAAACTCTGAGGAGCTGATCATGTCAAAGCTGACTGGCAGCTGATGACTGTGGTTTTACTTCCAGTATTTTTAACACTATTGCATAAAAAGAAGCCTGTAACAATAAAAATGATGATTTTTACTAAAATACATTTACAATTTTTATTTAGATATTTCTTTAATATCTGAACTATTCAATGTTTAATTGACATTTCACATTAGCCCCCTAATGTAGATTTGATGGTTTGAACTACTTTTCTTTTTGCAGGATTCACATTCGTTATATAGTTCCTTAATGAGAAACAAAGTGTTCAGAAAAGTTTGACACCAAGTCATTTTAGATTAGTAGCACTTGGAGAAACTTCTCAAAAACCTTTTATTTTAGACACTAAATGTTAGTTATTATATGGCCATGCTGATACTCTTAATATTTCGTGCAATGAAAATTTTCTAAACACACTGTGTGTTAAAGAAACATCAAGGTGATTTTTGTTTGTTTTTGTTCTTTTTGTGGTCTTTCAAAAAACTGAAGCTCCCCTGTGCTGAAGAATTAAATAGGAGGACACTTACAAGCTCTAAGGAATACAGATACTCCTTGAGTTATTATGATGGGGCTATACCCCAGTGAGCCTATTTTAAGTTGGAAATATCGTAAGTCACAAATGCATTTAATTTAATACACCTGAACTCCAACATTATAGCTTAGCCTAGCCTACCTTAAATGTGCTCGGAATACTTCTGTTAGCTACACTTGGGCACTTATCTTGACTACATCTCAAGACTAATTGGCTTCCTCTTTTCACCAGAAGCAAGAGACACTGATGGACATTTTGTAGGCACGATGGGATGTGAAAACACAAATCCCAGTGCCCTACAGTGCTGGCAACACAGCGCACTGTGGACCGTTGGTGGCTTCCCCTCGCAATGGAGTAACGGATGGGGAGCTGCAGCTTGCTGCCAGGGCCCAGCGTCGCCAGAGTATCAAACTGCATATGGCTAGCCCAGAAAAGATCGAAATTCAAAATTCCAAGTGCAGTGTCTCTGAATGCGTGTCACTTCTCCACCATCGCAAAGTCAGAAAATCACGTGTCAAACCATCTCAGTTGGGGATTGTCTGTGTATCTGCTACAGGTTTCATTGTTGTACTTATAGAAACTCTCACCAAAATCTTTTGCAACCATTCCCCCAATTTTTGACATTTGATTCTATTTCTGTTCCTAGCTCCCCATCTGCTTTAATTTTTTTCAAAACCTGTCTAAAACCATTGTATTTTTGAAAAAGTATCTCATAAAGGATGTTAGACCTTTGGAAATACAGGGGTTAACAGAAGAGTGTGTACAATTGTGAGTCCATGAAACAGAGTTTATTCTTGTGTCATTATTTATCTACCAATTTTTGTATTATGTACTATTATTATTACCCTCCTTTTGCCCATCCCCATATTATAGTCCAGGAGGCAATTTTTCTATTCAACATACCTGAGTGATCTAACACGCTTACAAAGGTAAGGAGGGCCGAAGGGAAAGGAGAGGCTTGGACAGACTTTACATGAGAAATGAGTGTGCCTGGTTTTATTAAAAAGCCACTCAGGGATCTGCCTGTGGCCCCTCAGCTGGGAATCTGCAGCCTGTGGATAAAGCAGTGTGAAACAAACTGCAGCTGTTGGTAGCACAACTAGAACGAGAGCCAAGGTTTTCTGACTCCTCATCCAAGGTGCTTTCTTCAACACTATTTTCTTTAACTCGCTCAAGTCCCATGAGACTGAAATTTCTTTGTTTGCAAGGAATATAAACTGACTGATAGTTCAAAAAGAACTTTTCTGAAGTACACAGGACAGTTCACGGAATGTAAAGGCAAAGGAAGAACCGGGCTGCAGAGCAGCTGTGGACACTGGCCTCCAGGAACAGAGTGACCTTCTTTCACTGCCGGCGTGAGTCGGATCCACAGTTCAGATGTCCATCTGCTTGAGAGCCCAATTCAGTCAACCTGGGGGATGGGGTACCTTGATCAGGAGTGCCAGCAAAACTGAAAAAGTGTTGATTTCCTAAAGAAAAATTAGGGTGTCATTACCCAAGGAAGAACTGGTAGTAGGCAGTCAAAACAACACCTGTCTACGTGAGAGGAGTCATTCCAGCAGTCTTCAAACCTGCCTCGCGTGTATGTGTGCGAGTGTGTGCACAAGGGTGTTACTGTGTGCATGTGTATGTGTGTGTATGTGTATACAACGGGGTCTGTTCAGAAGGTATCCAGCCATATAATATGAAAAACTGAGACATTTACTGAAGAAGATACAAGCTACAAGAAACACTGTACACAGGACAATGATGCCTCAGTCTCCTTCAAAGCAGGCACCGTGGGACCTCACACACTTCTCCCAGCATCTATCCATTGTTCAAAATCCTCTGGAAAATCCTCTGTCGGAATGGCCATCAGCTACCTCATTGTGATTTCCTAAATCTCAACAGTCTGAAATCTCTTCCCTTTCAAAGGTGATTTCAGTTTTGGGAAAAGCCAGAAGTTGCAGTGGGGCTGAGTCACCTGGGTGATTTGATGTTTTGCAAAAAAACTGCATGGGATGTTTTGCATGAGTGGGCATATTATCATGATGAAGCTGCCAATCACCAGTTGCCCATAGGTGTGGCCTTCTGAATCATTCAAATGGTTTCCATGGAGGAATGTTCAAGCTTAACACAAAATTTGATGCAGATTCATTGCTCTATTCATTCAGCCATTTTGAATATGACGGCCACACAGTACACATGCTCACTCAATGGGGTCTACCAGCCCTGCTGACTAGTACGGTGAAGGCGTCTTTGTTCACACATGAGTATTCCAGGCCACTCTCCTGGGCTGCCAGGTTACATCGATGTTGCACAAATCATTCTCGTTATATTAACAACAGATGGACTTTTCCCGGACAGACCTCATATGTGTATGCATGTGGGTATGCATGCACGTATATGCACACATATGTGCACACACACCTGTGTGTGCATGTCCATGGTGTATCTCTGTGTGTGGGTGTGTGCTTGAGAGAGAGTCAGTCTGGCACAGTTTTTGGATGGCTGGGCAGTGGTCACGAACAGGGATTGCTTCCTCCCTCCTGGCATTCTCCCACTTGAATCACCCTTCCCTTCCTCTCCACTCAACAGATGGAGTAAAGCACACCAGTTGGGGTGGCATTCCTGGAGAGAAGCTTTACAGAAAGGAATAAAAGGAAAGTGAACCAAACTGAACAGAAAACACTTAGCATGGGGAGGGAAGAATTTATACCAGTTCTTTTCTGTTTCCTTATTTAGGGGGTTAACCGAGAACGTGTGGGGAAGTAGGAGGCAGTGTGTGGCAGGTTAGAGGTGATTTAAAGGTTCTGAGTAGCCTGTCCCACCCAGATGGAAATCAGAAATGTGTAAGGGCCAGGCCGGAAGACCAAAGACTGATTTCCTAGCTCTGCTCTTCATCCCATGAAGCTGCATGAACAGAGTGGAATCTGGAACTGAGTGGCAAGGGCCCAGGTGGAGTAGTGAACTCTCAGGGATTGTGCTGAGAATGCAGATTACATTTTGACTCTGGGATCCAGGTGGAAGGTAATACTTGGAGGAGCTGAAGGAGGCTGGGGCCTGGAAAGTCTCAGCCACCAGAGCTATCATGTCAAAGAGTCGCCTTCTTGGTGTGTGGGCTATAGCTGTGGGCAGCCACAGGAAGTTGTGACCAGAGGTAAGACTTTTCCATGTTTAGGATTCGGTTGGGGAGCCTGAGTGTGTGGCTGAGGTGAAATAGGCATAAAGTGGCTAGACAGGAGCAAAGTCCAAATTAAGAAAAAAGTCACTCTCTCAGGTTTAAGAAAACACCAGAAAAACGTGAAATTGAGTGATGATAACTGATTAAGTTATTGCCTTGAGCTGCATTTAGAGTCAAATTATATTGGAGTTCCAGCTAGAAAATCCATCTTACAGGTATTTTACGTGGTGGGGGTGAGGGTATTATTTTACCTCCACATATGAATGCACTGTGCTATGAAAAATCACACTTACTGAAGAGAATTTTCATCACTGAGCCTGATGGACTCTGTACTCCATTTTATAAAAGCTATAAAATGGAAGGGAAGTGACAGACCAACTGCCTGGAATGCTAAAGGGTCAGTGCACCTGTGAGACTGCCGGTTTTTAGAGCCATATTCCATGGCGTGAGATACAAAATTGTGTTTTTCTAGGTGAAGCTTACCGAGTTTTATAGACTGCTTGAGTATTTGGTGCTATTGAAAACCAGGATAGTTACCCAAGCTTGAAATGCTAAGCAGAAGCCAGCTAAGGAGAAAGCCAAATTGAAATCAGTGAAGAGCAACTAAAACCTCTGGGAAATCTTATCGAAGCTCCAGGCTGCACATCCACTCCAACAAGCTTTCTAAACGTCCTCGGAAATGCCAGCCTGGTCTTCATATAGCTTTAGCCAACGGCACGCAGCTGCTCAGCCAGGAGACCCATTCCAGCCATTAGCGGGGGAGGTTTAATTCTTCCCAAGGGGAAATTTTTCTGTCTTCTACACATCCTGTAGAAACTCTTTTTATAGTTTTTTTTTAAATCGTTTTACCTTTCTTTTCCCAAAATACGCTGACTCTGGTGATAGAGTGACAATAAAAAATGAAGAAATCAATTTATATTTTTTACAACCCCCAAACATAAGTCACATTTATACTGTTGTTAGTTTGCTTATTGTGTACAAATCACCTATATTTTAATACAAAGAATAAAAGGGCATTCTGTAATGCTCTAAACTGCAAGTAAGAGCATCTGAAAAAGTTTTACTTCGGGAAATAAAGGATAACTTACTTTAAAATAGAAATACCCTTATCTAGGTCAACGGCATGCAATGTGCAAACTCTTCCTGTAGAGGCGCCACTCAGCTGTCCGTGAGCTCCTAACATTATCCTCATTCTTCAGGCTTCCTGCCATCCCTGTATTTATCCATTCGGTTTTTAATTCCTGCAAGTCACTGGCACTCGCGTTGCTCCACTTCTGCACACGTTCCACTTCTGCATTATAGGAAAAATTCATTAAAACTGGAGTTCTTTTTATAATCCTTTATAAAATAGAAGCTGGGGTACTAGTGGTCAAGTTTTCATGAGGAAACGTACAGAGGAAGCCCCAAGATGTGGGGTTGAGCATCATCATCTAATAGTCCCAATGGTCGCATTTTAATATAATCACAAATGTTGGAACATTCCCTTCATTTTGTGTCAACATCAAATCTACAATTACAACCACTGCAGGTTGTCAGAGTAGAGAGCTGACTTCACTGAGGGAAGCGGATCTCTAAGTCATGTCTCTGTGTGGGAAGAAAATAGCAACTCCTGTAGGGTCTCTAAGCTGGGGTATTTGTTGGCTATTACACTGGTGACCTCCTTCCCTAAGTGGGCAGGATCAAGACAGTGACTTCAGGAGTGGGTAGTGAGGCCCTTGGCCACTGTGCCCAGAACAAAGTGGAACCAAACCAGAATTCTGGAGTAAGGCAGGACCAAGAAGCAAGGGATCTTATAAAATCTGAGGGAAAGAGTGGAGAACAAGAATAGGAACCAGCCTCGTAATTAGGGCCAGAGAAGCCTGAGCAAATGGGTTTGGGAGCCTCGAGTTCCCTGAGCAGCAGAACTCCAGGAGGGAGCTTTCTGTGGAGCAGCGGCTGCAGAGCCTGCAGGAGGCTGTTATGGGTTCTAAGTTCAGTCATAAAGAGAGCAGTCAACATCACAGGTGCATTTTTAGGATCCAATAAGACAATGTACATGACAGCAGTTTATAAAGTGGAATGTAAACGGGAGTTGTCATTAATATCCTTATCAGTATCCCAAAGCTCTGAATGTACAGTGAGTTTTATATGCTAGAAAAGACTGGAAAGAAATGATAATAACCTGATTTAAAGGCTGACTATCAGGCACAGATATAACTGGAGGTGAAATGATTTCACTATCGTGTGCACAACCTAAATTAAAAGTGTATCTCCTGTACACATTTAGGGAAAATGTACGTTGGTGATGGAAGGCTACGGCAGGAAGATCTGGGGACCTAACGTGTCCAAAACCATCAGAGCAAAGCAGGGAGTCCTGCTGGGACCAGAGCGGGAGGGTTTCACAGATCAGGAAAGGTTTAAAAAGCTCTGACTTTTACCAAAGCCAGCTTTATGATCCAAGTGAAACATGCGTATTGTCAGATCACTTCTTTAGCATGAATGTTCTCCCATTACTTTTGATGTGTTCTGGCCTGCCCATCAAAAGTGAAACTCCCTGAGGTCAGACCCTAAACTTCCGGGCTCGTGCAGGCCCGCGGAAAGCGAGTGTAAATCCTGTCGGTTTTAGAGAGTCCCTGGTGGTGCTGGCTGAGGCGACAGTGCAGTCGGAGCATGGCCCAGCGCTGGCAAAGGAGAGCCTGAGTGGAGTGGATGGGCAGGCTGAGTAAGAAACAAACGACAAACTAAGATACAAACAACAACAACAACAACAACAACAACAAACAAATGAGAACTTTCAAAAATGCCTTAAAATAATATTTTTGGATCTGTGGAAAGCCATTATAGAACTTTCTAGAATTAGATGATAAAAAAACAGTAGGCTGGATAAAAAAGAGACAGTGCCAGTTGGGTAGACAGCAGAAAGGCAGGATATTTTCAAAGGTAGGAAATCCGGTGAGGAGAAATTGTAGGATGCAGCAGAGTTTGAGGAGGAAAGTGATGTCCAGAGGAATCTGGCTGGCAGATGAAAAGTCAGAGACCAGCAGGAAGAGCGAAGGGTGACATTTGTGTAATCGGATGTTAAAGCAGGACTTTTTTGGCCTCAAAAGGAGGGCAAAACAGGGGTGCTAAGGACCCTTTTAATATTTCAAAGTATGATGATAGACCCTCTATGCAGGAATTTTAAGATAAAAAAGGAGGCAAGCAAAGAAATCTAGGGATATTTAGGAGGGTTTAAGTTTTAGGTGCCAGACTGGTCTGGGGCTAATTTCTTCAGAAGCAGCTAATCGCATGCTGTGGCATTCTTTGCCACCACCCCCCTGAGTGGGGGTGGGGGGGATGCACTGTGCCCCTCCCTGCATCACACAGACATAAATGGGCTTCAGGGGCCCGGCTGGTGTAGCTCAGTGGATTGAGCGCGGGCTGGGAACCAGAGGGTCCCGGTTCGATTCCCAGTCGGGGCACATGCCTAGGTTGCGAGCCAGGTCCCCGGTGAGGGCCATGTGATATAGGCAACCATACATTGCTCTTTCTCTCTCCCTTCTCCTCTCTCTGAAAATAAATAAATAAAATCTTTAAAAAAAAATGGGCTTCAGGAAAGCCACTTGGGAAGCTTGACTTAGACATCTAGAGTTTGTGATGTAAAGACTGGTATCAGGCCCATGTCTATAAAAGCCAAAAGGCAAAAAGACTGTGGCTGGCCATCTGCTCAGGACACAGAGCAGAAGGCTGCACTGGGAGTGGCTGCACTTGTGCTGACGGTGCCAGCGTGGAGGGAGCTGGCCTGGCGTCACTTTATTTCACACAGGAGGCTCACCTGCAGGGGTGACAGGACTTCAGCAGTGCCCAGCCCGGAGAGCACCAGCGCCATATCCTGGCTATCCACATCAGGGAAGTCTGTCCTGGTGTTGCCAGTACTCCCTCCTCCCCAGTCCAATTCTAGGGAGAAAGAAAAGGTGTAAGGAAGGGAAATAGAGAGAAAACTGCCTAAGCAACCTCCCATCCACCCCCGGCCCTTTCCTACCATAGACCCAGAAGAAAGTAAATGAGTCAGTGTAGTAGTGAGAAATTTTTCATCTGAATAATTATGGCCAGTGGATCGAAGTTACAGGGGCAATATTTTGTCTCGATATAAGGAAGGATACAGTTTTAATGGAATATATTTGACATATAACACTGCATAAATTTAAGGTATACAACATGTTAATTTGACACATGTATTTATTGTAATGTGATTGTCATTGCAGTGATACTTAGCACCTCTATCATAATATATACTTATCTTTGTTTTTAGAGGATAGGATAATGAAGTTGCAATCTCTTAGGAAGTTTCATGATTGTAGTATGTTATTGTTGTCTATATTCATTACAGTGTGCATTAGATCTTTATGGCTTATTTACTAGTTGTAAGCAGCATCAATCTTATGCCCTCGACTGCATGCCCTGGTAACTAACATTTTACTCTCTCTGTTCATAGTTTGATTTTTTTAAGATTCTGCATGTAAATGATACCACACAGTACTTGTCTTTATCTGACCTATCTCGTCTAATATAACGTGCTCAAGGTCCATTCATGTTGTCACAAATGGCAGGATTTCCTCCTTTGTCATTGTTCGTAACAAAATGTCAAAATCAGAGTTCACTGACTTTCGCTGGACGAGGAGTCCGTAACATCACGGGAAGGCTGCATTTCCGGAACGGCTGCGGGATCGCATTAGAGGAGAGCGGAGAGGGGCTCTCGGTGCAGCTGCTGCGGAGATGATGCGAGCGTGGGGCGGAAGTTGGGCCACATGTCTCTGGGATCTTTCCTATTTGTTTATTATGAAAAGTCTAGGAGCACAATGTATAAAACTTTGTTAATGCTTTCCTTCAAGTGTCAGATTTAATTTTACAGATTATGGTGGTCTTTTCAATCTGCCTAATAAAAATTGTCTTGATTATCTAAAGCTGACATAAACTTTTAATGGCCCCAATGGATGTTTTTGAAAATACTTTCACTTACTCTTTGCTTTTGGTTGAGAAACATGCTCTGAGATACAGCCAGGTAGCTGTCTTAACAAAGTTTTCTCCTGGACTTCCAAGGTCCCTGCCCGGACATTCTCTGTATTTAGCAGCATCATTTCATTGAAACTCATCCAGTGTAATGACCTTTGAAATGAAAATTGTTTATCCCAAATGCACTGCATTGTTCTTATGTTATTCCTTCTTCACAGTCACTGTTGATTTCACCAACTTAGTAAAACAGAAAATTGATAAGACATAAAAAGCAAACCCTGGCATTTGTCACCATATTTAAGTCATCAGAGAATCCTGTAAGTCTGCTGAAGGAGAGGCAACTGGTGGAGTGAAGATAGGGCTAAAAAACAAACAAACAAAAAACACCACCCCAGGGGAGGTAGGCAGCATGTGACCCCAGATGTCTTCCCCTCCTCTGTTGCCTTAGCAACAGTCACAGTCAAATATCAGGGCCTATTGTGGAAACACATTACCCTCCATCCTAGAACAATGACAAGTACAACAGGATGCTTATTTATTTAACATGACAACTCTGACAGAAGTCATATGTTTCTCACTATTATTATAGGCAATGAAGTGGAGGAGAAATGAACAAGAATCTGAGTCTCAGTCAACTTACTGAATCCCTCAGCAAATACATTCTGAGTTCTCATTATGTTTGGAGTATAATTCTGGGGTCTAGGAGAGAGACATTTGTGGAAGATTGTTTTTCTGGCTGATTGATGGTGCACGGAACTTTGTTGTACTATTGTTTATGTTTGAAATTTTCATAATAAAATGTTTTTTAAATTCTTGGTATATGCAATATTTTATGTTCTAATGCATTTTAAGTACTTTCACAGCCTCTTTCCCCTTCAAACCCAACTAAATTCCGTGTATGATCTCATCACACTCACCACCCGTACCCATATTATAAAAATGATATTTTACCAGTGAGCTGTATTTGAACTGTTTCAAGTATCTGTGGCTCAGCTCTTCTATAATTAGAAATTTAGCAAATACGTCTTGGTGACGATTGTTTTTATCTTTAAATCAGTCAAGTCCTCATGCCAAGGAGTAGTGCCAAGGAGAACTTGTTATATTTGTACTTTTTCTGTATTAGTTCAACAATGAACGAATTAAGAAATCCATGTCATCATCATGGAAAGAGCTGGGATCTGTTACTACAAGATGTGAGCACTGCTCTCTAATGCTGGTTAAGTCCCAGTGGCCCCTTTGGCCTCAGTTACAGAATTAGCAATTGCCAATATCTACATTGGTGCTTCAAAAGCACACGTTTTTATAGACGAAACATAAACAATTATCAGAGCCTCTCTAGTTCATAAAGTAGATTAGACATTCCACATTTCTCCCATTTGATAGCTTCCTTTACCTCATATTTCTTATCTGTTTTCTAAACTGTCAAATTACCTGACTGTTAACTTAAATTGTGAGGTCATTAGAAAGAACAGTCAGTGTTTGCTGAACATGTGGGAAATACACTATTCATAACAGGAATTATTCTTAGTGGACCAACTTCTTTCTAACGAATTAGGATTGTGGCTGGAGAGGGGCACAATGGATAGCAGGTGCTGCGAATGAAAACATACTTTTAACATGTCCATTTTTATTTACTTCGTGGTCCTATCTTAGACTCAACTTTCAGGCTTATCAGCAGTCTATCTTTTTATTAAGAGCTTATCACCTGTTTCAAGCCCTCCAAATTAGCTTCTCTCATCTCTCCATCGACAGCTCATTCTCTAGGTTATTTATATTCGAAGACTCAGAGTCAATATTGGCTCTACTCAGGCATTGCCGACAACCAGCCCTTGTTAATTCTTCTCCCCAAATGCCCTTGACACCCTTACCTTCTTTCCCATCACTCCCAACTGCCAGTAATAGCTTAGTTCAGGTCTTTATCTCTTCAAATATAAACAATTCCAAAGGCTTCCTTACTATGTTACCCCAATAAGTTCTTTACTACCACCTTAAACTTGCAGTATTAATTTCATTATGGCAGTTACCCATGTTTCTATTGCCTGCAAGTGTTAAATTCCAGCTCCCAGTTAGGCTCCTCTTTACTCTCAAACCTCACTACTACTCATCTTTAGGAATACCCAGAGTGTTACACTTGGTCACCGCCTTGTTACATTGCCCAAGAAAGCCTTTGTTTTTCCATGTTTTCTTCCCTCCACACATTTGCTAATCCTACCATTTCAAATCTAGTATCACTTCATCATCCAGGACTTCTCTACAATTATGAGCCTCATTGATCTTCCCTCTTTCAACTCTGTGACATCATCTCTCAATAATCCTCATTTGGATATCTAATCACATTATTATTTTACTTCCTAGCTATATGTGCTAGCAAGCAGCCAAGATAGCTCCCAATATCTATAACCACGTGTACTCAACTTTCACACTGAATCAGAGTGGCCTTTGTTACTGACAGAGCATGGCAGAGCTCATGGTGTGTGACTCCCAGACCAGGTCATAAAAGGTATCATAACTTCAAACCTGCTCTCTTGAATCACTCCCATGGGAGACATATTGTAAAGACACTGAAACCCTCTGGAGAGGCTCACATGAAAAGGAACCAATTTACCCACATGGGCTTGCCAGCCATGTGAGTGAGCCACCCGAGGAGTGAATCCTGCAGCCATGGTGTCGAAAGGATGAACGACCACGTGAGCAGGCTGAGACAGAGCTGTGCAGCGGAGCCACTTCCAAACTCCTGGCTCACAGAAACTTGGAAAGATTATAGATGATTATTATTTCTTAAGTCATTAAGCCTTGAGGCGATGCTTTGAATAACAAATAGAAAAATAATAGTGTATAAATTACCATCCAACTGCATCGAGACTTCTTCAGCATAGACTGTTTGAGGTTTTAAAATCCAGACAATTATTTAGGTACCATTGAACACTGTAGCAAAATTAGATATTGCATTTGTAATTAGAGAGGAGACTATCATTTATTGAATGCCTACTAAGGGGCTTTACATACATGTATCAGAATGGCTATATATGTTGCCATGGGACAAGATATTCTCTAAAGACATAAAACATTGTACCCAAGCTGCAAGTTTTGCAGTCAATTTTTCTCTTTTTTTATCATCATTTCCCAGACTTTTAAGAAAGTGAGATCTGTGTGAGAGCATTTAATAAGCTATAAAATGCTCTATAGACATAAAGCATTATGGTTTGCATCAATTTATTTTTTTACTGAGGCATTAAAGGGGTACTTTAATGCTTCTACTCTGGTACTACTTTTGTTTTTCTAAGATTAGCATTATAAACAGTACTGTGACACAAATACTTTCAGTTTTTTCTGAAAATCAAGTAAGGGGAAAAAAGAAAGAAATTTTGGAGGTGGAAGGGGATAATGGGAGGAAAGGGGAAAGAGTTTTCAGGAATATGTATAAAGGACACACAGACAAAACCAAAGGTGGGTAGGATCAAGGGTGGGAAGTGGTGATGGCTGGGGTGGTGGGGGAAGTGGTGAGGGGAAAATGGAGACAACTGAACTTGAACAACAATAAAAGAAAAATTAAAAAAAGAGAAATTTTGTAGCTTTGGTACTGCATTGTCCTTTCTACTGTTATATGCCCAGCAGATGCTACCCAAAATTGCATCAGTCAAGGTCTCTGAAGGGAAGAGATGTGTAATTGAGGACAGCTTAACAGAGTTAAGGGGAAATGAGAGAGGAAAGAAGACAGCAATGGATGGAACACGGAGAGAGTGATGTGATTTCAGGAGAATGCCTGCCAACAACTGTGGCCTTTTGCAGAGAATGCAGCCAACTGGTATCAACCTAGCAGGGAGGAGCCAGAGGGACTCAGTTCTTGGACTTTCCCCTCCTTGTACACTGTGCTTTGTTACCCTGTCCCACGCTGGCAGAATGCAAACCGGAAAGAGTGAGGAAGCTGGTGTAACACAGTTAATACCAGTCAGTTTCCAGGGGTGCAGAGCAAGCTGGAAAGAGCAGAGAATTAATTGAAGGAAGGCGATGGGAAATATTCATCTCAACATGCAGCATTTGTTATGGCGAGAGAAGGACCCCAATGGTGTATGGTAGGTACAGAAACCAGGGATACATCCCAAGGGACAAGTAGACATTTGGGCTCATATTGGACAGGAACTCAGTTCAAGACAGAAGGAAAAATAAGGAATTATGCACTCAAACAGCATGAAGGCGAGGAAACAAGAATCATTTTTTAATCATGAAAAAGTGTCTTAAGTTCCAAAGGGAATATAAAATAAATACGAAACGATCTTAACGTCACTGCTATTTTTTAACTGGTGAGATGGAACTTCACAGCGATTTAGCTGTATAAACATGTGACCTGTCCAGAAGGTATTGAAAAATAACCCAGAAACAGCTTCAGCCAAACTGACAGCATTCTTTCCATATGCATTTATGACTTCTTGACTGATGACAACTTTTTAAGAATAATTTTAATGGTATTTGTCCATGCCTGGTATGAGTAAATGTCCATATTTTAGTAATCAACTCTAAAACATCATTTCTATTTGAACTATAAAATACATTTAATGCTACTGATAGGAAAT
The DNA here is from genome assembly GCA_004026765.1 of Micronycteris hirsuta. Lineage (NCBI taxonomy): Eukaryota > Metazoa > Chordata > Mammalia > Chiroptera > Phyllostomidae > Micronycteris > Micronycteris hirsuta. Next base: position 44,465 of record PVJI01010525.1, read on the forward strand.
GATTTTCAGACTCATAACTTGAAAAGATCTGCTAAAGGGCATTTTAGTTTAATTTATGTTAAATAAATTAAGTCTATAATTTTAAATTATCATAATCCCCCACAGTTAAGGAGAGTTGGTAATTTTCTAATGTGTTCCAGAGGTATGCAGAAATGCAGTAAATATCCATTTATGCTACAGTCTTTTTTTATTTGTTCTCATTATGTCAATGTGATATGATAAGCCTATAAAATATTCCTAAATTATGTGACTGACTTTAGAAACTCTTCCAGAATTATATAGTCCCCAACAGGAGTCTCTTCTTTGTATGCTCAGAGGTTATATTTTACCTAAGACAGGCACTTTGCTTAATTCAGTGTAAATGTCTAAGATTGTTCAAATTAAAGCAAATGTTTTAAATAATTTTAGGGCACATCAATTGTCTCAAGTACCATGGCCAGGTTTGTTAATATAGTTTCATCAGAAACAGATCCAATGTTTTTTTTCATCTGCACGGCAGTGCTGCTTTCCCAGGTTTGGAGAACTGTCCTGTTTTAAACAGGGGCTGGTGAAAGATGACCCTGGGTTCAGTCACAGGTCACGTTGTCAGGGTCTGCACACTTAGCATTGCCGCTGGACAGGACTCTGCTTTTCCAGAACTTGCCCAACAGAGCTTCCAGTCAAGCTTCCATTTCTTCCTCTGGCAAATGATTGCTCCTTCCAGACCAATGGTTTTCCAATTTGAGAGCTTTAACAATCACCTGAAAGGACCTTTAAAACATATCAACACTCCAGGGTTTCTGATTCAGTAAATCTGGAATGTGAGCCAAGAGTTCACATTTTTCATAATCCGCCATGATGTTGATGCTGTTGGTGAGGGGTTCTTACTCCAAGAACCATTGCTAACACCCGTCCTTGGGAAGTTTATCAGCCCTTAGCCAGTGTGGCTGGAGGGAATTGTCACTCCTCATATATCTGCAACATTCTGTTTTCCTAGAGAAGTCACAGCCTCTGTCTCAGTACCATTATTTATACTGCATCACCACCACCTGCCTGGCTATTCCATCTTATCTGACACCTTAGTTGCTGCCATTAAAGGGAGATATTTCAGTCAGAGAAAAGGCAATTCGTATGTGTGTGCATGCATCTGATAAAGCATTTATTAGATATCATTCTTACTACCAGTTTCACAGGTAACAGTGGCCTCCTTCAGAGAGAAGATTAAATGGCAATGGATTATGCAATTGCAGTAGCAGCACCCTTGTTTTGAAGCACTGAGCCATAGGTGTAGCATTATGTTCATTTTTTATGTGAAAAGAGTTAGTTAAGACTTCTTGTGTATTATTCTAGATAATTCAGGAACATACATATTCATCTTGCTGTGGCTATCTTCCTGTTCTAGATGAAGGTAAAAAATAGTGACTTTAGTTCATTTTTAAACTAACCAAATTTTTCAACGTCCTTTGGTTGTGCAAAAAGCAGCAGCCTTTGAAAGCAGCAGCCTTTGGCTTCTGGCTATGAATGTTATTTCAACAATAAAGAGGCCTGCATTAACAATCTGACAACAAAGAAAGGAAATTACTTGTGTATTTGCGTGGTGCTAAAGAAATATAAACAGAGTTTAAATAATATATAAGGGGTGTGTGTGTGTGTGTGTGTGTGCGTGTGTGTGAAAACACAACAATATCCTAGAGTTTCTGGTAGGAGTCTCTTAGTTGCATGCTCAGAGGTCATATTTTACCTAAGATAGGTACTTTGCTAAATTTAGTATAAATTTCTAAGATTGTGCAAATTAAAGCAAGTGTTTTAAATAATTTTAGGGCACATCAATTGTCTCAATGTGCCATGACCAGGTTTGTTAATATAGTTTCATCAGAAACAGATCAAATGTTCCTTTCATCTGTATCGCAGTTTTTCATCTGCGTGTGCCTGTGCGTGTGTAGGAGTATCTGCTCTATTAGATGTTTCTTCTAAGAGTTTTTAACAAGTAATTAATGCTTATGAGTAGTCAATTCCAAATGATACTGAATGAATAATTAGATTGAAGGAGAGTTGTAAACTTGTGCAGCTTACAATAAAACAAAATAATCGCAAAAATGGTGACACACTCGAAGACAGCATTTAAACAGTTTCTAGTATAACTATTTCTGACCAGGAGACCCTCTCATCTAGTGAGTAGTTCTCCCATTTGGTTATAGCACCAAGTGTATAGGTTGACATTAAATTCTTTCTGGGGCCATCTAAACAAAACAAGGGTCTTTATCTAGTTCGTTGGAACTAAAGACAGAATTTTGCATATTTCTGGTGTTTTATTTTTTAGGATTTAGAAAGAAGATTTCAAACCTGATTTTGATAGGATGGTCTGCAGGTGAGAGACACATATATCTGCACTTAAGTGGGTCCATGCTTGGGGACCTGTTCTGCTCACTCAGGGACTTGGCAAGAGACACACCCATTTGTGTCTCCAGAGCCAGGCCTGTGAGCCTCAGTCTTGGCTGTGGAACCTTAAATAGCCTTGGGCTCAGTTCAAGCCCCTGTCAGCCATGGTTCTAGGCAAATTTGCTTGCATAGGACCGATCAAGTGACCAGGCAGCAGCTGTCGCAATGACCTGGAGGGAGCCACACACCTCGTATACCTGGAAACGGGCTTGCTATCTGAGAACCTAAGTATGGACCCTGAATTAGACCTATATTCCAGCCACCTTACTGAGCAAGTACTGGAGGCAACCCCACCCACCCAGAGACAAGACAGGATCTATGTCCACCTGAGCCTCTGGTAATGAGCTCATGAACAATGCATGTCACTGCAGACCTAGAGACAACCTCATAACCAGCACCAACCCAGTATAACTACAATTCAGAGGTGATCCCACCAGCCCAGGAATCATATAGGAGAAGGTCATTACCTGCTGAAACCAGTTGGTCAAGAGACACTGGCAGGGAAAATAGCACTTTCAAATGCACAGACACAAATGAAAGGCTACACAGATCACAATGAACCAGGCAAATATGACACTGCCAAAGAAAACTTATAAAGCTCCAGTTACCAGTGCAAAGGAATAGATATCCAGGATTTGCCTCACAAAGAATTCAAAATAATCATCTTAAAGAAATTGAATAAAATGCAATAGAACACAGGCAGACAACTAAATGAAACAGAAAAACAATGCAAGAACAAAATGATAAGTTTAAACTATATAATAAACCATTAAAGAGAACCAAACACCTCCTGGAGCTACAGAATTCAATGACATATGAAAAAGTCCAATAGAGACTTTAGTAACAGACTTGATCATTTAGAAGAAAAGAGCAGCAAACTTGAGAGTGATTATTTATGAGCTATTAGAGAAACAAAAAGAATGAAAAAGAGCAGAGAAAACCTGCACGAAATATGAGGCACCATCCAGTGAATAAATATTTAGTCATGGGTGGGTCTCAGAAAATCAGGGAAAAGAAAGGGGAAGAAAGATGATTTAAAGATATAATAGCTGAAAACTTCCCACACGTTGGGAGGACATCCAAGTACAAGAAGCTCAAGACCCAAGGAAAATCAACATAAATTAGATTACATTACAGCCAACATATTAAAAGTCAGAGATAAGCAGAGTATTTTAAAAGCAGCAAGAGAAAAATGATTCATTGCATACAAGGAACCTCATAAGGCTCCTGTGGATTTCTCTGCAGAATCCTTACAGACCAGGATGGAATTCTGAAAGTTAAAAAAAAAAAAGAGGCCAACCAGGCATACAATACTCAGAAAAATTGTCCTTCAGAAATAAAGAAGACATAAAGACTGCCCAGACAACAGAAGTTAGGGCAGTTCATTAGTACAAAAACTGCCTTACAAGAAATACCAACGAGAGTTATTCAAGTTGATGTGAAAGGAGCTAAGTAACAACACAAAACATATAAAAGCATAAAACTTGTGAAGGTAAATATATAGTCAAATTCAGCATACTTTAATATTGCAGTGGCGGTACATAAATCACTTTAATCACCGGTTAAAGTTTAAAAACCATGAAAAATAATTACAGGTACCATAATTTGTTAATGGATGAACAATATAAAATGATGTAAAGTGCACCATCAATTGCATAAAATGCAGAGAGGAAGTAAAGGTTAAAATTTTTGTATGCTGTTGAAGGTAAGTTCTTATCAGCTTACAAAAAAAGTGGTCTGCATAGGACAATGTTTTATCTGGGGAACCTTACCATAGTCCTTTCTGCTTCTGACATGAAGTTCACCCTTTTGCAATTTTATATTTAGCTTGAGTCTCATGTAATACTCATAGTCTTGCCTATAGAAAGGCTTGCCTTAGGAAGAAAGGGCTGTGTGGTAATTACATGTTATAACCGGAAGACACAGCAGGCAAGCAGAAATGGAGTTTTGTTTGGGAGAAAGGCTATTGTCATCAGAACACAGGCCATAGAATTGACAATGAGACACTTATGTGTTTGTCCAGCCACTGAATCAAATTGCACTTCTGAAAGAGGGGCATGATGAGTAAACCTCACTGATTATACGTGCAAATTAAAATCCAACATCTTTTTAGGTAGTATTTCTGTGTAAACCCAGTTTTCTAACATTGTCAGCAGCTTTTCGAGTCACCGCAGCCGCAGTCCAATTAAAATGGCCATCAGAGCAAAACTGAATGGCATTAAATGGTTCTCATTAATGCCATATTTAATTTAGAAGTACAGTGTTGAAGATGTTCATTACCAATCTCTGCAAATTGCCATTCAGCTCATGGACATTAAGTTTTATCAATCATATTTACACCTTTTAGGAAAGATAAGATCAATGGGCTTGTATTCCAAATCAACTCTGTTGGGTTTCTTACACCCCTTTAAATGTGCAAAAAATCAAATCACAGTGTTTAGCCATTTACTTGTCGCAATTGTTCACCAAGGTGTCAGGAGAAGGGACACCTACTTTAAAAAAAACAAAATTCCAAAGCAGATCGTACATTGCAAGGAATTTTATTTAAACATGTCTTCCAGGCAGTAAAAAAATAGAATCAGAACTGAATTATTCTATTGCATATTCAGGATTGACAATGTTGTTAAGTTTATTTTATAGCATGATTTAGCATCAGGGAATAGGAAGCTTAGATAATAATTAAAAAGAAATCTACCAGGAGTGCTGCTATCAAAAAAAGCTGCCAAGTGGCAGAGGCGGGACTTCAGGCTTTCTCCAAGCCTGCAGCAAGCTCATGAGTAATGAGCGGTGAGCTTTAATTGACTCATTCAGCCCACACATCCTTATTTAGACCCTCATAAAGTGAGAGATTTTAAACAGACATGTGCCACACATTTAAAAAATTTACATATAAAATCAAGACTAGCACATAAAGAACTATCCAATAAAGAAGACAAAAATGAAAACATTAAAAATGGGCTAAAGATATGGGGAAAACGTGAGCATTTAAAAATATGAAAATATGTTCAAACATAAGAGTAATCAGAGAAGTGCAAATTGAAATAACCAAAGGTAATTTCATAGTTATCGGAGTGGCAGACATTTGAGTGCAATAGTATCAGGTGTGGGGAAAGTTAGGAGGTTTGGGTACTCTGCCCTGCTGGAAATGTAGCTGCTGTAACAGCCCTGGAAAGTAATGTTTCATTAAGTCAGAAAACCCACATATTCTTTGAATAGAAGTCTCAAATCTGGGCTTATGCGGTGGAAAATAACACAGACATGTATATGGGTATAAAGTAGATTTAACTCTCTATGATGATTTTTTTTCAATTTTATATTTTGACATAGTTGCAGAAAAGTTTCAAAAATACTATAAAGCATTCACCCAGATATTCCAAATGTTAACCCATTTGCCTGTGTATATATATGTATATACAGGGTGGGGCAAAAGTAGGTTTATAGTTGTTTGCATAAAATAATACAATAATTAATGAATAATAATACAGGAGTAAACTCTGTGTTTTGCGTACTTGCAACTATAAACTTCCTTTTGCCCTACTCTGTACATACACATATTTACATGCACATAGAGAAGGGTGTGGAAGGATAAATTTCAATTTCCTGCGCTGTCTGGATGCCCTGGATCCTTTCACCAGCTCTGCACCCCCCCGCCCCCAGCTTCGGCATACTTTGCTGCTAAGACTCACCTGTGACCTTGAGAAGATCGCTTTGTGCACAGGAGCTCAATCATTTTTAAGAGAACTGGAGGTACTTGGCAGTTATAGGGCCCCTGTGGATCTTTGTACTGGGCTGGTAGAAAGCCTGGCCTCCAAGCTGACAAGCTCCCAAGGCCTAATTTATACTCCAGAGCTTTCTGAGACAGAGGGTGAAGCTTGGGATTTCTCCTGAAGTTGCACCCTGGTGTGGGAACTTCTCTATTTCTATCTTATTTCCTCTATTTCCCTACTGGTTTGTCCCAGAAGTAAATCTTTAATACATCACTGATCCCTAAATTGTCTCAGGATTGTCTTCTGGGAGAATCTGACTAAAGACACCAGTTAAACTTTGGTTACTGCAAGGAGATAAGGAGTGTGCCAATTATTATTGACACGTGTTTGCATTGTTACACTAATTACAATAAATGTCTTACTTTTTAATTGGAAAACAGTAGGACATTTTAAAAGAGAAAACCAAATAGCTTTCAGTATCACCTGCTTTCTATGCTTTTTATGGGATGGCTAAGAGAATTTCTCAGTTGTAATTCTTCTTATTCATCACACTGAGATAAATGCATATTGCCCTATTTCTGAAGCAGCACCTGATCTCACATTGCTGTATCTTTGCTTATGATTTTATGCCTCCGTACATGAGAATAAAGCAAGACACTCTCTACCTGGCTTCATTGGTTCATGCTTTTGACCACACAGAAGAAACAGAGTGAAGTTAGTTCCAGGGTTCACTGTACTTCAATTCCTTCTGTCAATTTTAAAATAGCAATTCAAAAAAACACTTGTATTTTATTATCCTACCAGTTCTTCAACTTCCAATTTCATTTCCCCCTAGTATTGTTAACAAATAACTTATAGAAATATTTCGTAAATGGAATGTCTAGAGGCAGCTTTGTTTCTAACAAAAATTGTAAAACTGTCATACGCACACATCTATTTCCCAAAACCTTTCCTCTGAAAGGAATTCAAAGATATACTGTCTTGACAAAGAAAACCGTTCCACTTGGCAGACAGCATTTAAATTCAAGCTTTAATCAAATACTTATTCTAAAAAGGAAGTAGCCTTTTAGGTGAATTGCTCTCTGGGAAATGTAACCTCTATACTGTATCAAGAAAATTTGATAAGAAAATTGTATTTTTTGGCGTTCTCATCTTCTGTTTAGTTCAAATATGAGAAGATCTTAATCCAAAGTATGAGACCACCGGGGCTGACCCAAAGCAAGGGACAGACATCACTAGCTTACTTTGTTGGCTCTGCTGTGATGAGTGCCCGCCACTGAATTATGCCCCATCTCACCACACTGTGTGTTACGGCACAACGGTCCAAAACTGCTTTGGTGGGCTAGTTTGCAGGAAAGGGAGTTTCTTTCTCACCAAATATCTGCATGGTATTCTCATCCAACTTAATAAAAATGTTCTCATCTAGGAGAAAATAATTTATTTAAAAAAAACTTAACAGAGATGATTCACCTGGATAAAGTCTCTCCAGGTGAGCTTAAAAGCCAAAAGCAGAGCAATTTGCCAACTCATTTAGAAACTATTTCAGAAATGAAGGGAAATGCCATTTCATATTTTTACACCCAAATACATATACTCTATCAAGATGGACCCTTTAGAACTGATGGGCACTACTTATTTGGGCACAATTCCAACAAACGTGATTCAGTGGAATATAAAGTATTCAAAAGTCTAATAAATGTATGTATTTGTAGATGGACTCAGTGTTCACAAAAGAATTTCTCTTTGAATAATGAATTTGATAAATCTCCTAATATTTTATTATAATGTAATTTATATACAGTAAATGCACATAATCAATAAGTTCTGGCAATTGCACACACTTGTGTCTCCAGCAAACCCAAACAAGACACAGAGAGCTGCAATTACCCCAGGAATTTATTTAATTCAACAGAGCCATCCACTTTCTGACTTCTATCTCCATAGGTAAGTTTCACTTTTTTAAAAAAGAGATTATGTAAATGCAATTGTCTTGTATATAATCCTTTGGGTTCATTTTTTCTGTTCAAAGAAATGTTGAATCAGTAATTCTTTCTTTTCCATTGTTGAGTAGTGTTGTGTTACATGAATAATTTGCTCACTTCATCTCCTTTTGATGAGCATTTTTACTGTTTTTGGCTATTGTGAACATTTGTGTATAAATCCGTAATGCGAAGATGTTTTTGTTTCTCTTGGGTCAGCATTTGGGAGTGGAATTGTTGGATCATAAGGTAGATATAAGCAAAATTTTAAGAACTGCCAAATAATTCATCAAGTAAGTTGCATTTTACATTACTACCAGCAACGTGAGTCTCAGTTGCTCCGTATCCTTGTTAGCATTTGCCAGTATGAATTTATTTTTGTTCTAGTTTTTGTAAAGAATCATTTTTGGTGGGTTTCATGGGGTTTCGTACTTTATAATCATGAGAACTCTAGTGAATAAATGTTGAGAAGAAGTAATGAGTGTGGGCATCTTTGCCTTGTTTCCCGTCTCAGGAGAAAAGGTTTAATGTTTTACCAGCAAGCATAATAATACCTGTAGTTTTTTGATGGTTACATTGTATCAGATTGGGGAAACGCCCTTCGTTTCCAAGTTATCTGAGAGTTTTTTTTAATATAAAGTACGTATTGAAATGGATGTCAGTTTTTGTCCAAAGTGCTTTTTGCATATATGATTATGTAGTTTATTCCCCCTTTATTCTGATAAAGCCATAACGGTTTTCAAATATAAAACAATCTTGGCACAAACTCCACTTGATCCTGGTGTACTGCCTGGCTTAAATATTGTTTTATTTGATTAGCTAACATTTGTTAAGTCAATGATCATGAAGCATTTTCTTGTTATCTCTCAGTGAGGTGCTGGTATTGTAGTCTTCGCATATTGGCTTGTAAGTCAAGTTGGGAAATGTTGTTGTCTCCTGTTTCCTGTTTTCTAAAAGAGCTTATGTAGTCCTGGTGTCAAATGTGTGGAACAGGGTATATGTATTATTAAGATTCTTGATGCTTGTTTACAAATTGTTCTCTAAAAAAATAATCACACTCGTAGATGAGAATGCCTTTTTCATGCTAGCTGGACAACACTGAAAACTGCTTTAAAAAATGTGCAAATGAGATTAATAAGCACTGAAATAAATGGTTTTAATTTCCATTTATTTGATTATTATTTAGATTAAGAATTAGAAGATCAAAATAGGCTCAGATTGCTTTGGTTGCTATCCAATATTGGCCGTTGGCACATTTGTTAAAGCAGCATTCGGTGTTGTCCAGCCAGAGGGAAAACGGCAATCCCATCTATGAGTGTGATTTGTTTAGAGAACAATTTGTAAACAAGCGTCAGGAATCTTAATAATACATATACCCTGTTCCACACATTTAAGATTTTTATGAGGAAATAATCAGAAAGATATCCAAAGATGTATGCATAATATATTAATTTTGAAAATAATTGTTATATAACTTAAACCTAAATATATCCTAAATTTTCAACATTAGGAAAATTAATTTGGCATGACCATATAATAAAATATACCACCAGTAAGATTAAGTTTCAGAAATGTTTATGAGAAAATACTTATTAAAAAAAGAATTATACATCCTTTTAATTGATGATGTGATCACAACTATTTAAAAAATTTAAATACTAGAAAATATATGACAAAAATTAACTGCATTTTGTCCTGGTTAATAGCATCATGGACAATATTTTTGTTCATTCAAAATATATTTGTGCCTTTCATCATGGTGAGACAGCAGTTTGTGGAGCGGTATGGGCAATGTTGCAGCTGCCCAGAGAGGTCTGCGGCTAGCACACCCAGTAAAACCCGTGGCTGGACAACCCGGACCCAGTGGAGCTGAGCGGTCCCTCATTAGAGGGCAGATAAACTGGGAGAAAAAGCTGGGAAGCGGAGCAGACCGCGCAACCCAGGGCTCTGGTACAACCCGGGGCTCTGTCTTGGGGAAATAAAGCCTCAAACCACCGATTGAAAACACCTGTGGAGGTGGAGGCGGCAGCGGGAAGAACTCCCAGCCTCACAGGGGAGTTCGTTGCAGAGACCCATAGGGACTTAGAATGTGCACAAGCCCACCCACCCGGGAATCAGCAGAGACGGGCCCACTTTGCTTGTGGGTCACGGGGGAAGTGACTGGGTGCTGGGGGAGAGCAGATCAAGTGCCATTGTGCCCTCTCAGACCCCTCCCCACAGACAATGTCATGATGCAGCAGCGTGGGTTGCCCACCCTGGTGAACACCTAAGGCTCTGCCCCTTAAAGTAACAGGTGTGCTGAGAAAAAAAAAAAATGGCCCGAATGAAAGAGGAGATCAAAACTCCAGAAAGAATACAACTAAGCAACAAAGAGATAGCCAACCTATCAGATGCACAGTTCAAAACACTGGTAATCAGGATGCTCACAGGATTGGTTGAATTTGGTCACAAATTAGATGAAAAAATGAAGACTATGCTAAGAGAAATAAGGGGAAATGTACAGGGAAAATGTGATGGGAAGGAAACTGGGACTCAAATCAATGGTGTGGACCAGAAGGAAGAAAAAAGCATTCAACCAGAAAATAATGAAAAAATAAGAATTCAAAAAAATGAAGACAGGCTTAGGGACCTCCAGGACATCTTTAAACATTCTAGTATCCAAATTATAGAGGTACCATAAGGAGAAGAGGAAGAGCAACACATTGAAAACTTATTTGAACAAATAATGAAGGAGAACTTCCCCAATCTGGTGAAGGAAATAGACTTCCAGGAAGTTCAGGAAGCTCAGAGAGTCCTAAAGAAGATGGACACAAAGAAGATGGAACACACAAAGGCATATCATAATTATATTATTCAAGATTAAAAGTAAGGAGAGACTCTTAGAAGAAGCAAGAGAAAAGAGGACAGTTACCTATAAAGGAATTCCCATAAGACTGTCAGCTGATTTCTCAAAAGAGACCTTTCAGGCAAGAAGGGGCTAGAAAGAAGTATTCAAAATCATGAAAGGCAAGGTCCTACATCCAAGAATACTCTATCCAGCAAAACTGTCATTTAGAATGGAAGGACAGATAAAGTGCTTCCCAGATAAGGTCAAGTTCAAGGAGTTCATCATCACCCAGCCTTTATTATATGAAATGTTAAAGGGATTTATATAAGACACGAAGGGATATCAACATGGGAGTGGGAGGAGGAGAGAGGGGGAAAAGTACAAAGAATAAGTAGCATAAATGGTAGGTAGAATACAGACAGGAGGAGGTTAAGAATAGTATAGGAAATGTAGAAGTCAAAGAACTTATTTGTATGACCCATGGACAAAAACTAAGGGCAAGGGTGGGGAATGGGGGGTGTGTGGGGCAGAGAGGAATAAAGGGGAAAAAATGGGACAACTGTAATAGCATAATCAATAAAATATGTTTAAATATATATATATATATATATATATATATCTGTGCTTTTCAAATTGACTTTCATAATCACACACAAAATTATTATTATTTTTTAAAGATTTTATTTCTTTATTTTTTTAGAGAGAGGAGACGGGAGGGAGAAAGAGTGGGAGAAAAAGCAATGTATGGTTGCCTCTCACATGGCCCACACTAGGGACCTGGCCTGCAACCCAGGCATTTGCCCCAAATGGGAGTCGAACTGGGACCCTTTGGTTCCCAGCCCGCGCTCAATCCACTGAGCTAGACCAGCCAGGGCACACACAAAATTATTATATTGATGAAACTAACATGAAGATGAGCAAAGCCCAATTTGATGTGTCCACTGATTGATTCTTGTATGTGCCTTGTTTGATGATTATACTCACAACCTTGACATATTAAGACAATGTGCTAACCAAGTGAGATACCCAGCCAGGGCTGAGAAAGGTCCAATTTGAACTTAACTCTATAGATTTTGCTTTCACAAAAAATATTCAGTATTTGAGTTTCAAAGTTGATACTAGAACAAGATAAGAGTAAATCTAAAATTCTACATGAAAAAATACAATGATAAAGAAGTGCAAAAGTCAAAGTCAAAATAAAAACATTTCACAGAACAAGAAGAAAAATTTCAGTAATTTTCCTGAGAACCAAAGATGCTAAGGCTTAATAAAGTTAACCAACAGAAGCCAGATGTTTTGGAATGCTCAGAGTACAGCTCAATTCAAGGCTTTTTGATAAATATTAATTTTTATCATTCTGTCTCTCAAATAGAATTTTTCAAGAAGAAAAACACGCTAAATTTATAAACTTAAAGGAAAAGTATTCTTTATTGTTGCAATTAAATGTAATCAAAAAGTTGGAAATTATGCATTAGAGGTTGAGGTGGATTTCATGCTCACAAAAAATGCTTAGTCTTTAATTTATGAATTAAGTAACTTTCTCTGTTGCTAATCATTTCTTAAAAAATGGAGCAGTGAGAGAATTTAAGTATGTAAAAAATTTTTTAAAGGGAAACAAACCTTACCTCTCTTAGCCCATCATATTACATATGAGTCTTGATTCAACCACTCAGTAGCCATTTGGGGTTCTACTGCATATATGCCCAGCAAGGGAATTTCACCTACTGTTTGATTCCTCCCCTGAATATCCCAGTAGTGGGCCTGTTGTCCATGGGGAGATTCTCCCTGCTACCTGGGGTTTGCTCAGGGATTAAGTCCCTTCAGCAGAGGATTTGGCAGCCCCCTGGGGAGCTGTGAATGTTGCAACCGCCTAATGTCTAATTCAGGCTTAATGTCGATTCAGCTCCTTAGTTCATTAGGCTTAATGTCTGATTCCATTTGCCCTCTTCCTTTATTAATAATTAGTTAGCTACCTATGGTAACATATATAGTATGGTCTTTTTTTTTTTAATTTTTTTTTTAAGATTTTATTTATTTATTTTCAGAGAGAGAAGGGAGGGAGAAAGAGCAATGTATGGTTGCCTCTCACATGGTCCTCACTGGGGACCTGGCCCGCAACCCAGGCATGTGCCCCAACTGGGAATCGAACCAGGATCCTCTGGTTCCCAGCCCGCGTAGTATGGTCTTATTTAAAAATATTTAATTCAAATTTACATGCATGCTCTTCAATAAACAAGGATTAGAATGTTTTATACTAAAATAATGTATAGCAAATATTATATATACACCAAAATATTAGCCAGCATAACAGGGTAGTGTTTCCATAGGTGATATTTTTCTTTTTGCTTATTTCTATACTCTATTGTTTTCTATAATGAATACAGAAACCACTATTAAAAATAATAGAAGTTTTTATTAAAAGAAAAGAAAAATATGGTGAGTGAACTTCAGTGTGGCTAATATTTTCTATGTAATTATATTAAAATGCTAATTTCTTAATCCCCAGTATCAAATTAAACTGTGTAGTAGATATACTTGATAAAAATTGGAAGGCACTTTAGGATAAAAAGATGCTTCACATACTGTTATAATTATACAGCCTGAACTATGTTCAGTTGAAACACAAGGGTTTCAATTAAAGCAAAATTGTAAAAATGCGACTCTATCCTACAGTGGCCATAAGACTTGACAAGCTGTATTTGCCCTGACCTTATTTTTCTTTTTAGAAATGGCTCAAAATGACTCTTGGAGGAACCCCTATAGCAGACATCTGACCTCACGTGTTTGCTCTGCATCTCCGTTATACAAAAGCTTCTGGGACTTGTCAAAAGAAAATTGCCTTGGGATGTTCACGTTGCTGACATTTTAAGGCAGTTTTTGTTAAGTAATCTTTGAGACCTTCTAGGAATGCTGGGAAAGATTAGGACAACTTCCTGGGTTGTTCAAATGCTAAAAACCTTCAGTCAGTCGTATCCCTCCGTGAACTGGGCACAACTGCTTGCATGGGAACATTAGACAGGTCTGAGAATGCACATTTAATGAAGTTTAATTTAGCATTTTAACCTGCTAAGGGCATCTATGGAAAAGAACTGCTTAAAGGCTTTCCTTTGACAGAGTAGTTTTTGATTTGATGTAACAATGATGTCAGTGTGTTTTCCCCTTCTTTGTAAATGTCCACGGCCTTGCCAACAGAGCCAAAAGAGCAAAATCTGAAAATTCTTTAAAGGTTGTGATAGAACAAAATTCAACTGAGTAACTTTGGAAATCTAACTGGTTCTGTTAAGCAAGTCACAAATAGGGCAGCGTCCCATCTAGCAACTGAAGGGTGCTCCTGGGGGTGTATCAGATAGAAAGTTTTTATAGCAAGAAGGGTGTGACAGAGTAGTTATTACCAAAAGAAGAGAAAGGATTATTTTTTGGCCAAGACATTGGGGGGTAAGGGTTTCTATGGAAAAGGAGAGGCAAGGTTTTTATCACGTGGATTGCCTCCACTTCCTGTGGAGAATGGAGAGGATTGGCAGATGACCTCACTGGTGATGACCAGAACATTCCAGACTGTTTGATTAAGATTGCATTTCTGGTGAAAGGGGAAACTGCAGTTAAATCAGTTAATACATCTTGGGTTAGTACAAGTGATGCCATTTTGGGCCTGCAGTTTTCCCTTTAACCAATTAAGTCAGCTTTCGACTTTCCGAGTTAATGTAGCACTCTGGCCCTTAGACTATTGGTCTGTAAATGCACAAACAGAACCCTCATTTCTCTGCTTACGTAGATGATAGTTATATAGCTCTACATAGTACTCACAAAGTTTTCGGAGCAGGAGGGGAGGTCCAACCATTTAATAGAGTTTCTTAGTTCTTTACCTAATAATCTACACTTTGGGAAATACTGAGAAAGTCTTGTAGCCACAGAGCTAGATGCTACTGTGTTCTTCAGAACAGGCCTCCTCAAGTTGTGCCACTTTGGCATGTGTATTGTTTTGAGCTGAAAGCAACTGAGACCATGCAAGCTTATGAGAAACTTTTGCCTCTTTCTTAAATAATATAAACTTGTGGCCCTGCCCATAATAAGAGGTATTACCAGGGATACCTTTTTATGAGCTATCTATAGAGCAGGGCAAACATCTACTTACTGAGCATCTGCACTTCTTATTTTCCTGTGAATGTGCTCCCTCCTCTCTGATGCCCCAAGGCGCCCTACCTCTTCCTTACTCAGCATACCATATGTGGCACATTTTAACTTTTTGTCTCTGAACCTCTTGGGTACGTGCAGTGTGGGGGCTAAAAAAATATTGCTTTTTCTTCCCCCTTCTATGTTCTTCTGCTGGGCTCACAATCAAATTAGCAGAGACAGATTAACAGGAGTAAATAAAAATTTTAGTACCTGTCCATATGGAATTCACATAGGCGACATTGGGTATATAAGACATTTTATTTTTTTTTAATTAATTTTTTTTGTTTAATTACAGTTATTTGCAGCCTCTCCCCTCCCCTCCTCCCTTCCCCTCCTGTCCCACCCCCCCAACCTCCCTCCTCCCCCTTAGTTCTGTCCATGTGTCCTCTACAGTGATTCCTGAAAACTCTTCTCCCCATTGTCCCCTCCCCCCCCTCCCCTGTCTATTGTTAGACTGTTCTTAATTTCAGTGTCTCTGGTTATGTTTTGCTTG
>PVJI01010526.1:0-59757 GCA_004026765.1 Micronycteris hirsuta
TTAGATCTTTGATATTTATTCATCTTATAACTTAAAGTTTATGCTCTTTGACCTATGTCCCCCAGCCCGTTTCTATGAGCACTACGGTTTTACATTCCACGTATAAATGAGGTTGAACGGCTCTTGCCTTTGTCTGACGTATCTCACTGAGCACGATTCTGTTGAGACCCATCCATATGATTGCAAATAGCAGGGCTTCCTTTGTATGGCTAAATAATATTCCATGGATATATTTACCACATTTTCTTTATCCACTCATCCGTTGATGGACACTTAGGTTGTTTTCATACTTTTGCTATTGTGAATAATGCTGCACTGAACACAGGAATGCAATACCTCTGTGACCTAGTGATTTTGTCTTCTTCAGGTAGGTACCCAGAAGTAGGGTTGGTGGGTCAGATGGTAGTTCTATTTTTACTATTTTGAGCAACCTCCGCACCATTTTCCACAGTGGCTTCACCAATTTGCGTTCTTACCAACAGTTCAAGGGTTCCCTTTTCTCCACATCCTCATCAGTACTAGTTATCTATCTACTCAGAAATGGAGATTTACTTCCTCAAAGGCCAGAAAGTTGTAGAATTCAAACCTGAACCAACTTAACTCCATACCTGAGCTTTTTTCTCCTTCCTTCCTTCCTTCCTTCCTTCCTCCCTCCCTCTCTCCCTTCCTTCCTTCTTTCCTTCCTTCCTTCCTTTTCCTTTCTCCCTCTCTCTCCTTCCCTCCCTCCCCTCATCTATTTCAGAAGCAAAATTTCAGATATGACTTATTTGAAACAGCATAAGGGATGCATTTTACTTCTCCATAGCACTAAATGCAACGATCAACATAATAAAATTATTCATCTTTGTCACCATCATCCAGATTAAATAGCCACATGAACACTGAAACAGCACTTTTGTGATTAGGATGATGGGTATTTATGATCCTTAATGAGACATAATACAGTCATTTGCACAAGGCATGAGCATGTTTCCAACCCAAGCTGTCACGTAGCCAAGTGGAAATTACTTACATGAGTGGTGATAGTGTCACTGCAGTGCCGCATCCTGCAGTAGCGCAAATTAAACAGGGTCCAGAAGTCAAATGCATCCACTCATAATCATCATTTGCTTGTACTTGAGATCTTTGAATCTATCTAAAAACACTTAAGAACTGTTTTTTAGTTAAACTTTTTATTTTGAGATAAGCATAGATTTGCATGCATATGTCAAAAAAACCAGAGATTCCCTATACAGATTCCATCAATGAAAACAGTGAACAAGCTCCAATAAAATATTGCAACCAGTATACTGACAGTAATACAAGTCTTTCATCTTGTTCACATTTCACCCATTTTCACTTGTATTTATTACATGTGTGTGTACTTAGTTGCATGAAATCTGACCATGTGCATGGGTTTGTGTATCCACCACCATCACAGTCAGGGTACAGAATGTTGGGTCGCCACAGGGTCCCTGGCACCGGTTTATAAACGACCCCTCCCCCCTCCCAAATCCCTTCCTTCCCAGTCTTTAACTCCGGGAACTCCTCATCTGCTTTTTATTTTAAAAATGCTATATATAAATGGACTAAGACAGTGTGTGACCTTTGTGATTGCCTTTTTTTCACCTTTCAAAACAGTTCTCTGGCGATTTATTCACGTTGAATGTACCAACAGTTCATTTCTTTTTATTCCATGGTACACACTTACTGTATTTGGTTTAACCATTTACCCACTGAAGGCTGTTTGGGTTGTTTCCAGTTTTGGGCTATTATGAAAGAAGCTGATAGAAACATTTGTGTATTTCTTGTCTTGTGTATTGTCTTTGTCTGGTTTTGATATCCAGGTGATATTGGCCTTATAAGGTGAATTGTTAAGAGTTGCCTCCTCTTCGTTTCTGGAAGACAGTGTCAGATTGGCATAAATCTGTATTTAAATGTTTGGTAAAGGTCTCCAGGGAAGCCATTTGGGCCTGAGATTTGATGGGAGAATAAATTACAATTACAACTAAAATTTCTTTGATGGTTATGGGGCAATTCAGGTTGTCTGTTTCATCTTGATTCTGATTTGGTAATTTGTGATTTTTTCCAGAAATTGGTCTCTTTCTTTTAAGTTGTCAAATTTATGAATGCAAAGTTTTAAAATACTCTTTCATTATGCTTTCACTGGTTACAGAATCTGTTGTGATCCCTCATGTTTTGTCCCTGATATTAATGATTTCTGTCTTCTCTTTAGATTTTTGTTTGTCTTGATAGAGTTTTGTGAATTTTATTTATTTATTTTTAAAGAACTAGCTTCTGGTTTTATTGACTTCTTGTTTTCTTGTTTCAATTTTTCAAAGTGATATCTGCTTTTTTTTTTATTCTGCTGGAATTGAGTTTTTGTTTTTCCTTTTTTTTTCCAATTTTTAAAATTTGAATTAGTTATTCAGCACAGTTCTTGATTCTTGGTGTATTTTGAGTCATTGGATCTGGAGTTAGAGAATGGCCAGGGCCTGTGGTAGCAGTAATGATAAATTTTTAATTAATCTTTTGAACATATAATTCTAATATGTAAAACTGAATTTTATGGCCTTACAGTTGTTCTCAATAGGTTAATTAAATTTAATATTTCATACTCAAACTAAAGTGCTATTAGGGAATGTGTGGATTTTATCAATTATAGGTTATTTTCTACACTGCAGAACAAATTGGAATTGAAAATAACATGAAAATATAACTCAAACATTCCAGTACCCTTGCCTTTTTTTATAGGATCCCCAAAACTATTTTGATGCAATTAATCTGTGAATAAAATGCATATATTAATTTGAAAAGAAGTATTCAATAATTTATTAGTAATTGTGGTATTTTCTCTAGCTTTACTCCCTTAAAAGTCTTTTAAAAGCTACCATAATACAAATAACGTATTTCAAAGCACATGGAATTATTTACCCAACAAAGCTTTTTAAAAATGATTTATCTAAATACCTGACCCTGCTCAGAAGTCATTGAGAAACATGATATTTTAAAGGCTGTAGGTATTTGGACCACCTTGGAGTGACATTAGGGAAAGGTAGATTTGAACAATTATGGATTAATTTCTCTAATAACAACATAACTTGTATCAAAAACCCCATGAAAAATGACAGGTCTGCCCTTTGAAAATGTTACCTTTCATCCAACATATTGGATTCATTCTTTTATTAATTTACTCACTTGTTTATTCCTTTATTTAGTAAGTAAAAAATTAGGAAGTAGGGAAAATTCGTGTACAACCAGACTAATATGCTTTCATAAAACCTGTGTTCTAGTAGGGAAAGTAATAATGGCAAACAGTTATTAAGTGCTCACTATATGCCAGACACTGTTCTAATTTCCTAACACATACTAAATCATTTTTAATCTCACACAAACACAGAAAGTTACTATTATTATCCCCATTTTAAAGACTGGGAAACTAAATCACAGAGCGCTTTTTTAACAGGCATTTGATCGCCTTTAACTATTAAGCTTAAGGCATGAACACATTCAGATTGGGTATTTTTAAAATTGTGTTGCAGTGAGCTCTAATAATTTTGTTTTGCTAACTCTATTATAATCAATTTCAAGGCTTGACCAACTTTTCTTTTTTCTTTTTTGGCCATTTTACAAGTTGCTTAATGAGTGAAATTGCTAAACCTGCAGTTTTGTAAATGCAGGGGAAGCAAAGGACACCAGCTGCTCCCTCGGCCTGTGAGCCCCTGTGCTCGTTACCATCTGAACCACTGTTCAGGGGCTGCACAGAGTCCCTCCACTTGCCTTGCACGGAGACGCAGATTTTGTACATGTGTGTGGACATAGGCACATGCCCCAGTGTAAAGCATGATGGGTTTAATACGGATCAGACAAAAGCACAAATACACGTCTGCAATAGGAAAACAATCTTTAAAAAGTGAACTCTGTAGCTTAAAGGAAAAGAGAAAACGATGAGGAAACAATACATATTTATGAATGTTCCAGAATCTCATGCAAGACACACACACAAAAAAACAAGGGAAGTTTGTCTTTTGTTAAGAAACAATTCTAGTGCAATTGCTCGTTTTGTCAAGCCATCTGAAAAAACAGGCCCGTGCAATTGATTTTGGAGAAAGGTGATGACCCAAGGGCAGCAAAGCAGCTCTCGATTTCATGGTTGGCCTGGGAAAAGGAGGAAGATTTTTTCCCTAATCCATACGGTTTTTATGCAATGTTAAGTTTACCAATATGGTTTAAGGGACCTCCTGACATAATGGGGAAGTGATGAAATTTACTTTGATTCAATTCAGTAATAATTTACTGTATATCTTTTCGTGGTCCTACCCAGCAAGGAGGGATGCCTGAGAACAGACACAGCACCTCTGCACCACTGGGGCTATGCCCTTCTGGGGAACATAGAGAAATTACCCATTAGATTTCTCCCTTGTTGCCAGTACTCTGGTCCACAGACTCAGGAAGACAGCGTGCTTTTTGCAAGTACCCTGATGGGGTAGAGATTCAAGTGGCCCCACACAGGATGTTCTCATGCAGGATGGAGCCTCCCCGCAGTTCCCTCCCTCAAGCCTGCGTGCTCTGTTTTCTCCTTGCCTTCCTTAACCGTCTCAGTGCATGGGCGCCTCACCTGCAGGAACGATGCACACAATAGTATTCCTGTTTTTTCATTGCACTGGTCCTCTTCACCTACACTATCGTGTGTTCCTAGTGAAGGGCTCTGCGCCTGCTGGGCCCTTGACCCCTCAGTAAGTGTTCGTTAATATCAGGGTCTAAATTATGGATGAGAAATGCCCGGATTTTCTTTCAGTAGAGGAGAGATAATTATCTTAGATTTGTAAAGCTACAAATAAAAGCAGGATGTAACTCAAGAACCACTGGTAGAAATCCTGCCTGTGTGTGTACATAGTATTTATATACATGTATATAAACACATGATATGTACATGTATTACATAGCACTACATATAACTATGTAAGACATAATTTTAGAATGTCACATATTATATGTGATATGCATTATACATAATTATTACACATAATATATACATTATTATAATACATTACATAATAATATAGTATAGTGATGTAATACATGTAATATGTGTGATATAATACAATATAGCTATATAAAATATGTAATAATATATAACTATGAAAATAACATATAATACATATAATAATTATATATAGCACAATATGTTATATATTTATGTATTTGCAGAAAGCATGTGTGCCCAGCTGCTTAAATCCATGGTGTCATAGTAGGGATTTGACAGCATGCTAATGGGAAAGGCAGACCCCACATAAGCTCCTTCATTTTCTTTGGAGATTTGAGAATCTTAAAAAAAAAAAATGAGCACATTACATATTAGAACACAAAGATGTGTGGGGCCACAGATGTTTCTTGAATGGCTGTGCTGATGCCAAATGAGCTAGTAAATGAACAGTCCAATGCAATGACTTGCAGTGTCCCCCAGTGACCTCTGGGGCCCTTAGAAATCCGGGCTCTGGAGTTTCAGTTGGAGCAAAAACGCAAGGCAGTGTGGGATTAAGTAATACAGAAATTCTTCGTGACCTTTTAATTTCATCTTATTACATACTAACTAATCTTAGTAGCAAATGGACAGTTTTAGAAGATGCTAAAATACCTTTGAACTTATTTAGGTACACGTTAAAAAGTAAAGTGTACTCACATAAAAGCACACAATCATTCAATATATAGCCTGCTAAATCCTCACAAAATAAATGTACTTTTATAACCAGATAAAAAGCAGAGCAATACCTGACCCCGGATCCCCATCTTCTGCCTGGTCGTCACCATTGGCCTCTCAGAGGCCAGCCCTGCCCTGACCTGTGCAATCCTCAGGTAGCTGTGTTTGCAGGTGACTTTTCAATAAACAACATCATCAGTTGTGCACACTAGTTTTGTGAGATGCATGGAGGAAGCCACATGAGATGTATTTATTAAAAAGTGGTTGTCTTCAAAATAAGCAAAGAAATAGTTGTTTGTATCACTTTCTACTATCAGCAACATACTTCTTCACAACTGATGGGAAAAACGAAAACCAGGGACTCCTTTCCCTCCCCAGTGTGATTCCAGCAGATGCTGGGAGACCCTTTGTTCACCAGGAACAACGGGGTCTTCACCGCCTCATCCTGTCTGAGCCGGGACTAGCGGGAAAGGCATTTCCATCCTGCCAGGTTATCAGGGAAGCTAACCTTGAAAGTTTTATTGTGTTGTGAACTCCTCTTCAGCGAAAATAAGAAATAGGTTGGTCTTGACATCTCCTTCCTACAAATTTATTATCTTGTATAGTTTATTATCTTATGCAGTTTATTTCCCTCTTAGTGCTTAAAGGAAATTGTTTTTGAAGTTTAAGTTTACTCTGTTTTTTCTTCATAGTTCCGATCTGGTGAGTTTGTTCATAACTAAATATAATGAGCTAATCCCTGAAAAGGACCCTAAATACCAACTCTAACCCCTTGGTAATTGTTTATCTTTTATGTTGTTCAATGCTATAAGCAAGTCTACTTCAGCACTTAAGCTTCTATTGGTCTGGAGACAGCTCTACTTAAGATGTAGCTGTGTTTCTCTACAATGCTCATGTTGATAAGAGTTACCTACAGATACACAGGATTCACACTGGGTTTTCTAGATATTTGCCAAATCAGTGCTCCATTTTTTCCCTTTGGGTGCGATTCACGTAGTTGGAACCTCTACTGAGTTTATCAGCCAGCTGGGCAGATACAATCTCTTCTTTTGTTGAAAAGATTACTCTTGTTGCAGGGGCTATCTGTAATGGCACTTAAGTCTAAGAAAAATAAGTTTCAGCTTGGTCCAAAATGTCTGAGAAAGCCTCAGGATATTTCATAGATGTGAGTAATGAAGCTGTTCATATTGTGTAATTTAATTCCTTTTTTATTGTTTGGATTCCTCAGCATAAATCTTCAGTCAGTGCATATTGATTACCCATGCATATTAATTACAAACTATGGCAAGTTAATAGCATCTCTCATAATTCTTAGGACATTCGTAAATCTTTTCTGAACTGTTGACTCAATATTTTCTGAGGTATTAGTTTTACTTCTTGCAGATTATATATGTAAATATGGTCCAGCACAAATAAGACTGCTTTTTTATTTCAAAATCTTTTATTATAAATCATAAGCATGTAATTCTGTAACATAACAATGTCACACTCAAGCACACCATATGACATTTTAGGTAAAATGCTTAAATGCTGTCCATCTTGTGACATTCATGCACCAACAACACTCAGGCAGACGTTACTTCTGCTGGACCATATATACACACGCACACACACACACACACAGATAATTTTTTCTGCCAGCACAACAATCACGTGTCTGCGTATTTGTGGCTCTATGTTTGCTTCTCAGGTTTAAAAAGAAGGAAGTAATTGCAAACTGTAACAAAGTATTATGTGATTCAGGGAACCTTTTGAGAAATCATCAAAAATAAGTTTGCTTCTTTATGTCTTTTTTGGTTTACATAAAATTCAATGAAAATGTACTATGCCACATCTTGCAAGAACCCACTGAATTCAGAATTCTTAAAACGTCCTCAGTATTAATCAGATATGTTTTATAAACATCACAGTAGTTCTAGGGGTCTGTTAATTGAGTATCCCTTATTTCTTATTCCTCAATATAGATCAACCACTTGTGAATAATTTTAAAATTCTTTTGAACTTATATAAGCCCTCACCCTGAAATACTTCTGCTTAAAGAACAATTCCATGTGTTAACATTATCAAACTAAGGAAATGCTATATTCTTCCTGAATCATTTTCTTTGAACTTTTTTCATAATTCAAGTCCTTCACAGTGTAGTGAAATTGTTTCTTCTCTCTTCTCTCTCTTTCTCTCTCCCTCACTCTTGCTCTCTCTCTGAAGACTACTAAAATCAGAAAGAATGGAGCAGACAATAGGTAGAATTTACTTCAGGTTTATGGTTTCATTAAAATTAAAATACCCATATCACTCATCTTCAAAATTATATTGATGGACTTTTTCTACATGTGGCCCATGGTACCATGATCTGGTGAGAGATTTCCTTCTCTTGACCTCGTTGAATTAGGGTCATCAAAGTAATGCTGACCTGTGAGGTTGACACCTATGGGAGATGAAGATATGATATAAGGAACCCATAGTGCTGCTTTTTTAGCATCAGAAGTGATTACATCCATAATCAAATTGTTTATGTGTGTATTTTATTAGGCAGCGCAAGTAATGCTGATTATACCAGGCACAGGTTGCAGCTCTTTAAAATATTAATGCATTTGCCCTGGCTGTTGTGGCTCAGTGGATTGAGTGCGGGCCTGCAAACCAAAAAGGGTCACCAGTTCAATTCCCATTCAGGGCACATACCTGAGTTGTGGGCCAGGTCCCCAGTAGGGGGTATGTGAGAGACAACCACACATTGATGTTTCTTAACCTCTCTCCCTCCCTTCCACTCTCTCCAAAAATAAAATAAATAAAATCTTTAAAGTATATTAATACATTCAACTTCATATGTTGTCTCTGCTTTACATAGGGTGAACTGTGCACAGAATGGGTAAATAGCTGCCCAAAGTCACATGGGTACTAGTGTTGGGGAGGATTGGAATTCAGTAGAGACTCCAGAATCCATATGTTTAACCATTGTGCTAAGTTCTCTGACCAATTTTTCCTTTTTTCAAGTATATTTTATTGATTATGCTATTGTAGGTGTCCCATTTTTTTCTTCCCGTTATTCCTGTTCACCCCGCACCCCCTCTCCCATCAGCATACCGGCCCTTAGTGTTCTTGTCCATGGGTCATACACATACGTTCTTCGGCTTCTCTATTACCTATACTATACTTAACCTCCCCCTGTCTATTTTGTACCTACTATTTGTGCTTCTTATTCCCTGTACCTTTCCACACATTCTCCCCCTCCCCTGCTGATAACTCTCCATGTAATCTCCATTTCTATGATTCTGTTTCTGTTCTAGTTGTTTGCTTAGTTTGTTTTTGTTTATATATTTTTTTAGGTTCAGTTGTTGATAGTTGTGAATTTGTTGTCATTTTACTGTTCATACTTTTGAATATCTTTTTCTTAGATAAGTCCCTTTAACATTTCAAATAATAAGGACTTGGTGATGATGAACTCCTTTAACCTGACCTTATCTGGGAAGCACTTTATCTGCTCTTCCATTCTAAATGGTAGCTTTGCTGGATAGAGTAATCTTGGATGTAGGTCCTTGCCTTTCATGATTTTGAATACTTCTTTCCAGCCCCTTCTTGCCTGTAAAGTTTCTTTTGAGAAGTCAGCTGATAGTCTTATGGGAACTCCTATGTAGGCAACTGTCTCATTTTCTCTTGCTGTTTTTAAGATTCTCTCCTTATCTGTAATCTTCGGTAATGTAATTATGATGTGCCATAGTATGTGCTTCCTTGGGTCCAACTTCTTTGGGACTCTCTGGGCTTCCTGAACTTCCTGGAAATCTATTTCCTTTGCCAAATTTGGGAAGTTCTTCATTAGTTTTTTAAATAAGTTTTCAATTTCTTGCTCTTCCTCTTCTCCTTCTGGCACCCCCACGATTCAGATATTGGAACATTTAAAGTTGTCCTAGAGGTTCCTAAGCCTCTCATTTTTTTTTTTTTTTTTTTTTTGAATTCTTGTTTCTTCATTCTCTTCTGGTCGAATGTTTATTTCTTCCTTCTGGTCCAAATCATTGATTTGAGTCCTGGTTTCCTTCCCTTCACTGTTGGTTCCCTGTATATTTTTCTTTATTTCACTTTTTGAATCCTTCACTTTTTCCTCTATTTTGTGACCATAGTCAACCATTTCGGTGAGCAACCTGATTCCTGGTGTTTTGAACTCTGCATCTGATAGGTTGGCTATCTCTTTATTGGTTAGTTGTATTTTTTCTGAAGCTTTTATCTGTTCCTTCATTTGGGTCATATTTCTTTGTCTTGGCACACTTGTTACATTGTAGGGGGCAGAGCCTTAGGTATTCACCTGGGTCAGGCAACCCACATCCCATGTTGCTGCATTGTGGCATTGATGTGGAAGAAAGGTCTGAGAGGGAACGATGCTGCTTGCTCAGCTCTCAGCTGGCTTTCAGTCACTTCTTCCACTATCTACAAGCAAATTGGGCCCTTCTGGTGTGGATTCCTGGGTGGGTGGGTTTCTGTACATTCTAGGACCCTGTGAGTCTCTCCCACCAACTCTCCTTTGAGGCTGGGAGTTTGTCTCACCACAGCAAACCCCACATGTTTTTGCAGCCAGAGGTTTGGAGGCTTTCTTTTCTCATACTGGAATCCTAGGTTCCATGGTCTCACTCCCCAGTTGTTTTTCCCAGTTTATCCACACACAAATGTAGGACCGCCCGCTCTGTCAAGCACTGCCTTGCTGTGCATCCTTTTCACTGCAGCTGCCCGTCTCTACCTCGCCTACCACTCTAAATGAATGTTTCTTCTTTAACTCCTTGGTTGTCAGACTTCCATACAGTTCAGAGTTTTCTGGCCGTCCTGGTTATTTTTTGTTTTTAAATTTGTTGTCCTTTTGGTTTTGCAAGGAGGCAAAGTGTATCTATCTATGCCTCCATCTTGGCTAGAAGTTCCTGGGACTGACCTATCTTTTCTAACATGGGAAGTGATCATCTTAACTAAGTCAGTGAACTTCACAACATGTATACAGTACCATATCCCTCTCCCCTCCCAAAACAAAACCCCCAGTCAATGCTGTGTGTTACAGGAGAAAATGTTACCTAAGCGGCAGAGCATATTTACAAGGCAAGGAGAGGCAGTATAAATGAAACACTTTTTTTCGTTTGTAACTTCACAAGGATTTCAAGAAAGTTCTCTTTTTTTTTCAGAATGTTTTTAATGCTTTTCAGCATGTACTGAAAGTAAGAAAAATGAAACTGATGAAATTATGTTGATTGCATTAATGTCATCTCCTCAATGCTGGTCTTCAATAATAGAGAAAAGCCATAACTGATATCAGCTAAAAGAAGTGGAAAGGCAGGAGTAGACCAGAATTCATTATTTGATAGACTTCACATATATCCAGGATTCTTTTTCTTAAAAAAATGCTATCTTTTTTCTTCCTTTATGATGGAGTCAGAAAAATATGTTACAATAGCGACATATATCATTTAACTTTTTTTCTGATAAAATATTCTACTGAAGTTATAGCTATCCCAAAGTTGTAATTCCCCTCATCTTGCATTCAGAGAAACTTTGCTCAGATATCACTGATATGCTGGTAAGTATGACCAGAAAATTTTAGATAATTAAATGTAACTTTGGAAATCATGAAATGATGAAACTCTGGAGTGGTACTCATTTGATTTTCTGAGTTGAGGATTGGCGACTTGTTGGAGTTCAGTTTTCCAATCAGTTTTATGAAGGACACGTGGAAAAAGGCATTTCAGACAGTAGAATACCTTTCTGACATCAGAAAGTGCATTTCCTTATGAAGATCTTTTTTCTTGGTGTGAATCTTAATATTTGTAAGCTCTGTTCTAAATATATCTGGTCAGCCCATACAAAGTATCACAAACTGGGTGGCTGATAAACACAGGAATTTATTCATCATGATTCTAGAGGCTGGGAATCTGAGAAAAGGGTGCCGCTATGGTCAGGTTCTGGTGCGAACTCTCTTCTTGGTTGTAGATGGTTGCATCTTCTCGTATCTTCACAGTGCGGGAAGGGAGAGAGACAGAAGGACAGAGGAAATACCTACCTCACAGCAGGATTCTCCTGAGAGTTTTTCAACTTTTCCCCCGTGCATATTAAGTGTTCATAGCATATTGTGTGTGAAATAAAAATGTCTAGCCAAAATAGTAACAGCCATTATCTTTGGTGGGGGGGAATGGGTGGTGATATTTCTGATAATTTCTAATTTCTTCTTGATACTTTCTGTATTAGTTGGATTTTTATAATGAATGCACTTCACTGTTATACAACTAATAACATCCTTTTAAAAAATGGGCAACTTATTATACTCAGTTTTTGGTTTTAGAATTTTTATTTAGAGCCTTTCTTTCTGATCATAATTTTGGAAAAGTAATCAGTAGGTTGTTCAAGTTATTCTTAGTTGGAAATAATAAAACCATATAATTTGGGTATTGAGAATTATCAACTTATTGTTCTTTATTTCAGGGGGAAGTGCATGGGTCTAATTAAGTCCAAAGCAGCACCATATTATGAGGACAAGCCAGGATTTATTAATGATTAGGACACAATATGAAATCCATCTTATTGACCTTAAATATCTAGATGATTGAAATGAAATCCAATTTGTTTGCTAAATCATGAGATTGATTGTCTTATGGCAATATTTTGTCTGTGTACCGTAAGCCTAGCATTTCTGATCATTTATTTAAAAAAATTAGCACATAAATATACTGTCAAGGTTTTTTTTTTGTCGATAGCCCACTCATCTTGATGTATTTCCACTATGTCATGAGCACAGGTGTGCTGTAAATTTAAATGACATCTTTGAAAAATTCTAATTACAACAGGAAATAACCAACATTTACAAAAGCAGCTCATCTGTGGCTGTTTGGCCTTATAATTATTGGCAAGAAGTGCAATGGTTAAGTTATGCCACTTTTTATTTCAGTAGGTCTATACTCGCCTGCATTTTGTAGGAAAACAATTACTTTGGAGAGAGGCAGATCTGGTTTAAAGTCAGCTTCATTACTTACCATCCCTATAACCTTGGGCAACCCATTCAATCTCTTTGGGCCTTTCTATAAAATGTTGATAATAACACCATTTGAAGATTGATGATAATGTATATATTTTGTCTGCAACGGTGTATGTGATCAATAAATAGTAGCTATTATTTCTGCAAAAAATATCAAATCAATGATGGGATATAGGATTAAAAATCAAGCAACAAGGATTGAATGAATAGCTCATTTTGAGACAATAAAGAAAATGTCATTTAGGGCGCAAACACCCATCTTCTCTGCCGATGATGTTCTGGTCTTCTGGGTTCTTTACACTGAGAAACATTATAATTGTAGCTATCTGGGTTAAGACGTGACTTTATTTATGGAGACCTTCTTTCACTGTGGGTCTACTTAATGGTCTTTGAGAGTATTCTGCTACGATCAAAAGAAAAATGAAACACCGAGTAATAACCATATTGAACCCTTTTTTCTTAAAAATCCTCAACAGAGCCACCAAAAAACAGCATATCTCCCATGAAACCCTAAAGCTCTTCCTGTCATGTTGCCAAATAGTGTATACATCAACATTTACTTACATGTTGGGTTTAAATAATTTCTAGCTATTTTGCTTGTGTATATTTCTATCATCGGGTTGTGAAATTTACTTTGCAGCTGGAGTCCTGTCTCCGTTTTACTGCAGGCATTCACACAAGCCTGAGAAAAGAGAAACTAAGTGAACAAAGCCTATTATTTTGTTTATCTGCTTTAATCTTCTCAAGATGGAACATGTGTAAAAGTCTCTTAAATGGACGGGAAGGAGGAGGAATGGCAGCCAGCTCAGCATTGCCACATTCGGAAGATGCCCAAAGGTCTATTTAGTTAATCAAGTCCACGGTGAACTCATTAGGGAAATGTTGAAAGACTGACCTTTTCTACCATTGAACAGATCAGAACCTTACATTTTCGGATTGTGCCTGCAATAATTAAAACCATATTTTTAATAGTACTTATAAATTAGCACATTTTCACAGCTCTCTCTGCCTCATGCAGTTCGAGCATTTCCAAAGCTGTCATCGGTTGTAGAAATGTTTAGAAAAAATAAACGAGCTTTATTTCATTTATTTCATTCAAGTCGACAACTGTTACATGTGTGGATAGGAGGGTAAGTGGGAGTTTAGCATGACATCCTCATGGTCTGGCTGTGCTGCTGAGGCCTGGCTGGGGACACAGAGAGTGAAGTCCCTTAGGGCTGCCTTCCTCAGACCAGGAGTCTGTAAACACCGCCATGCGGAACTGGGAGGACTCAGCTCTCTCTTTCAACAGGCCTTTGCTCCCCCTGTGGGGCCTGGGTTCTCACTGTTTTAGACTATAAATGAGCAGCCTGTGACCACCCTTACCCCATTCCTGCCGGCCCTGGGTCCTCTAGCCCCTGAGGAGCTTCCTACCCTGACCAGTTGCCCCTGAGGTCACAGAACCACATTACTCCCCTCTGTGACTCAGTCACTTCTCATTACAACCATTTCTTACACAGACAAAGCGTCTATAGAAAAGGCTTTCCTCAGCTTTCATACAGTGTAGGTTGCAGGCCTATTTTGTAACAGTAATTCTCTCCCTCACCAACAGTCACATCAATTCAGGACTTTATAAACTATTCGGGGATCTGATTTATCAGGCCTGATAGTGCTGCATGCTGAAACGCACAGCCCTGCTTCAGCCTGGTGCTCTCCCTGGCTCCTATTTATCATTATTTAATTCAAGGGCCTAAAATTCTCTGACATTATTAATAGTAAGATGAATCACTGGAAAACTACAGGATCTGTGACCAACGAGGCTGAAATAATCCATTTTGGTGGAAGTGTCTGTGCAGAATTGCATCCTCGATGGCTGGCTTCTCTCATCAGCAGCTCCCTGTGCTTCTGGGTAGAGGTGCCGGAGCATGAAGTCCCTTAAGAGGGAGGGACTTCAATGGCAATTCTCTTCCAAACAGCTCACAGAGCCCAAAGGGGAAGGAGGTGTGGTGAGACGGGATGAGTGTCAGCTTCAAGTTCCTCTACTTGGCTGTCACTCCACTTTCAATGCGTTCATTTAAGCTGTTTTGCACTTGATTAACTTTAACTTGTCTGGCTTTGAACTTGAGTAGGAGCTGGACCTAGAAATCGATTGATTAATTAGGAGAACTATTTCTTATCCACTTTGGATCCACCTTTAATAGAGCTGTATTCCAACACCTGACTTTTGCTTTAAGCTCTCATTATTGGTATACTCCTTTTTTTTTTAAATTTAATTTCCGCCTCTAAATATAACTTATATTAAAAAAATAAACTGTTAGAAAAAAAGTAAGTATAAATTTGCTCATGTTTTACTTTAAGATCCAGGGAAGCAGTGAATATTACAAGTGGATTATCTCTGGGACAAGGTTAATGGTTTTTAGCAAAGCCATGGAGTGACTAGAACAATAGAAGAATCCCTCAAATTACGATATGCTTCTTTTTTTAAGCTTCACAGGATAATCGTCCCAAAAGAAAATCTCGTGAAGTGATTTTTAAATATAATTTTATAGTTGACCCAAGCACTTCCAAGTAGGATTAAAATTAAATCTTCCCAATCTTAAATATTTGATGGGAAAGAAAGTACTTGACTTTTCTCAGCAAATGCTCTCAAAAATACCAGCACTGTTATTTCTAATAAATTGACTTCAGCTAATTGTACAAATGTAGGCCCGTGTCCTTAATTCTATTTTCTGGCACAAAGAAAGAAAATCTGGGCAGTGTGCTTTACATAACAGAGTCCATTCATTTTTTTCTTTCTTTCAGGAAACCCGCTGTGGGCCAGGTGCCGTGGTAGGCGATGAGAATAGGGCCAACCATTATTGTTAATGTTTATTGGCAACAGCACATTTTGCAACAAGATGTTTGCTCTGTCCTTGAGGAGTACATAATTTGATAATATAGTCATAGAAACCAGCCTGTCTTTTCCCGACTAAGTAATCCTTAACTTTCACTGCCGACTTCAATATCTAATTCTTCAGGTTTGGAAGTGCTCCAGTGCTCACCCCTGTTCCTTCAATGTTCCTCTGAAAGTTTTCTAACATTAACCAAATTCAATTTTTCAGATATATATTGGGGAAGTGTCTAATGGCAATGTGGAAAAAGTTAAAATGAATCAATTCATATGTTTAGATGTAGAGTCTTCATCTCTCTACCAAAATGTGTCCTTACTGGATATTTTATTACTTTCATATACCTCTTTAAGGAGTAACAATGGATTCATTGATAAAGGATTGACCACACAGCCTTCCAGTTTTTGGTCCAACATATAAGGAGCTTAGAAGTCATCAATCCAGACTAACAACAAGAAAAAAAGCTAAGCAGAATTAAAATCAACAATTCCTCTTAGATTCAGCAAACAGTTGAGGTTCCGGGACAAACCACTGTCCTCAACATTGGCGAGGCAGACAGGTGGATACAGAGATTCACAGTGTACGTGAGTAGACATTCACGAGCAGACATGTCCACAGGAACCCAGTCCATCATGACCAGCCTTCAACAGAAAATTACAAGACACACTATGCAAGCATCAGAATCAGACTCAGATATGGCAGGAATGTTGTAATACTGGAAGGGGAACTTTGGCCACGGATCTCTCCTGAGTGTCACTAGGAGAGAGCAGAAAAGCAGCACCCCACTGAACTTAAAGGAACAAGTAAAGCTTCCTTCTAGGGGGATTTGTGGCAAAGGCGTGATGGATAATCCTTTTACAGAGAGGGGAGTAAAAAGTGTAAATAATACTAAAGTCCACCAGAGTGTATATTTTTTGAAAGCACATCTGACTATACAAATTTCTCAGGAAGTAAGGAGAATCTTACAAGCTAAAGGCAGTAGTTGTATTGTTCAACTTCTGTTGAAAGATAGAGAATGAATCAGGAGTCATTAGGGAAATGATGGGAAAAACTGGTCATGCAATCTTCCCCTGGCCCTCTCTACCACCTAGAACACGTGGAAAGTGCCCATTCAGGAAGCAGGCAGTTCGTAGCAGGTCACAGAAGTGGAAACCCACTCTCTCTTATAGAATGTGAATAGCTATGACTCTCCTGTGTCTGAGTTTGCAGGGCAAATAATTCTTTTGGAAAAGATACATGACAGAAATTTATACTCACAATAGCAGAAGCACTTTAAAAAAATATTTTATTTATTTAAGACAGAGGGAAGGGAAGGAGAAACAGAGGGAGAGAAACATCAGTGTGTGGTTGCCTCTTGTGCATCCCCTACTGGGGACCTGACCTGGCCCGCAACCCAGGCATGTGCCCTAGGCTAGAAATGGAAGGGCTGGCCCTTTGGTTTGCAGGCCGACACTCAATCCACTAAGCCATGCCAGCCAGGGCAGCGCTTTTTTTTTTTTTTTTTTAATAGAAGCGGTTTGACTTTTTTTTTTTTTTTTAGGAGAAAACAATTAAAAACATTGCTCTTCAGCTGTGCACCCCAGGTTGGGTATCCACAGACTTTCCTCTCATTGTGCCCGAGCCTTGACCATGTGCAAGGAGGTTTGTGGTCTCACTCAATGCCTCCATTCACGATGCAGAAGATGCCCCCTCTTCTTCACACCTTTTTTGAGCAGTCGGACAATTATTTGATGTTCTCTCTGCTCTTTTGAATTCTTTGGTTCCTTAATGTTGGTGAGAGAGTCACAGGTGTGCACTCACAGAGACTTCCTGTTGTGGCTGGGATCTTGGAATGAGTGTCTCTACCAGTCTCTGATATTGGCTACTGGCTAGACAATGTGATTTTGTTGTATAAAGTCCTGAAAATATAACTCCTTCACCCATGACCCAAGGAAACCGAGAAACATTGACTATAAAAAACCTTCCCTGCCCGGCTGGTGTAGCTCAGTGGACTGAGCGCGGGCTGGGAACCAGGGGGTCCAGGTTCGATTCCCAGTCGGGGCACATGCCTGGGTTGCAGGCCAGGTCCCCAGTGAGGGCCATGTGAGAGGCAACCGTACATTGCTCTTTCTCCCTCCCTTCTCCTCTCGTTAAAAATAAATAAATTAATTTAAAAAAAAAACAAAAACCTTCCCTGTCATAGCAGTAACTATACACATGCAAGCGTCAATGTTATTTGTCCTCCATGGATCTAGAAATAAATTTTAACTAATGACATGAATTACTAAAGAGCTATCAGGAAATTAAGCGTATTTAATATAACATTGTAAACACAATATATTTTTAAGATTCCCAACAATAAAAACATTTTACATAATTTAATGTCTATGTAATTATTTTTCCAGTAATTGCCATAATGGCTATGTATTTAAAGCTCAAAATGATAAAATCCATCAAAAACATGAAAGTACTTTCTATTCTCTGTGATCTCAAGTAAATAAAGAAGTAACCACCTCTCAAATGAATACATGTACATATATTGTATACACACAACTCAAGATACTGAGGTCATACGGTAGACTAAATTTAAGATCAGTGCCATTTCATTCGAACAGCATAAAACAGAAAGCACCTCTAAACTGCTTTTTAAGTTGCTTCTAAATTTGCCAGGATAGATTTCCACTCAAACACAGACCTAGAACAATAACCAAAAAGTGCAAAAGCGTATTTTATGCCTTTTATTTTTTTATTTTTTAAAAGATTTTATTTACTTATTTTTAGACAGAGGGGAAGGGAAGGAGAAAGAGAGGGCAAGAAACATCAATGTGTGGTTGCCTCTTGTGCATCTCCTCCTGGGGACCTGGCCGGCAACCCAGGCATGTGCCCTGACTGGGAATTGAACCAGTGAACCTTTGATCACAGGCCAGCGTTCAGTCCACTGAGCCACACCAGCCAGGGTTTATGCCTTTTAAATATATAGTGTTAGATCTTAATTTCCAAATAAATATTTATTATATAAATTTATTTTCATTTTATTTTAATGGTAAAATACCCATATATTGATCGATAAAATGAACTAAATATTTAAAAAATCCTTTTATATGTATATGCTTATAAATGTTTTATTTATATAGGTTCATAGGTATATCATATGTATATCCCTCAGATATTCTCTTCTATTTTATAGTTAATACTTAATCGTCCAGGGCCTCATCACACACATGGTGCTGTGCAGA
Source organism: Micronycteris hirsuta (assembly GCA_004026765.1). NCBI lineage: Eukaryota > Metazoa > Chordata > Mammalia > Chiroptera > Phyllostomidae > Micronycteris > Micronycteris hirsuta. The sequence continues at coordinate 18,757 of PVJI01010526.1, forward strand.
CCCCCTTGTTCTGCTGCCCATGTTTGATCATTTCACGTCTCATTGGTGCCATCCTCAAAGGAGAGCCGGGAGGTGAGATTAAAATCAACCAATTTCCTACTCATCAGCTGCCCTGTTGAAGGATGTGATGGAAAGGAAAGTTGTGAGTATTAATTTTGGTGTGTCTGTTGATTTCACTGGCCCATGCATTGTCCGCACACCAGCAACATTGGGAAGTAAGAGTTGGCTTTAATAAATCTTTTATAAGTGTACTTTACTATTTCGGAATTTGTGATAAGTTCACAGTGAATATTCATACTTTCCTTGAAGTAAATCTCAATGCACAGCTGATTGTGGCTACTTGTGGTAGTTCCGTTCTGTAACATCACTGTGAATGCTGAATTGTTGGCTTCTGAACCTCTGCTCCCGGAGATACACAGGGTTAGGTTCCTGTGGGCCTCTGGTCACAGCATTTTGGTCAGCCAATCAATATATAACCTTGTTTTATGTGTGTTTCTGTTCAAAGACACTTTAATATATATGGTTGAATCATTAACATTGAACTCATGGCCAACAGTACTATGATTTATGCCTGAACAAAACTTACCTAATGTGTATTTTCTTCATAAGGCATATCACAGCCTTCTTGCTCTTAGAACACCAGACAGTGCTTCCCCACTATGCTTGGGGGTCATTTTCAATAGTGAGTCACAGGAATGTGAAAACCATGGCACTGAACAGATTGTGGAATGGACACCTGTTTGTGGGGTGAGAACTGGAGCAGGCAAGCAGAGCGTTACCTGTTGCACAATAGCTGGGAACACGGGCACTTAATGTTTTGCTGTTCTGCCCATGGCCGGCTGTATAAGCACTGCTGGTCAATTTGGGGGTTACAGATAAATTTTAATAAGTAGGTAAATGTGCAAATATGGAATCTGCAAATAATGAGAAGTTACAGACTGAATGTTTACGTCCCCCCTGTCCAAATTCATATGTTGAAACCCTGTCCTCTAACATGATGGTATTTGGAGATGAGACCTTTGGGAGATAATGAGGATTAGTTGAGGTCATGAGGTTGGAGCCCTCAGGATGCGGTTAGTGCCCTGATAGGGGTTGCGACAAAGCTTGCTTACTCTCTCTGCTCTCTGCAGTTTGTTGACAAAAATTCACTAAAAGGTACTGGAAAAAAAGGGAGAGGCATTTTTTCAACAACAGTCTGTAAACTGGGGAGATGTAGCCTCAGGTGAAAACTGAAATTGTTTTCTGCCAGGACAATGACGAGGAGGCTGTCTTTTATAGAGAAAGTTTTCTGCTCAAGTTTTAATCAGGTCCATTTATGCAAATAAGGACTTCAAGTCTGATCAGCTGGATTGGTTGATGCAGATGTAAATGAGGGTACAATCTGTGCAGTTCTGATTGGGTGGGACAGGTCTCAGTCTATTGGTTGAGTGGTAGTTGTGGTGATGACAGGACAGGGTAATGCTTTGCAGTGGTTGACTCAGATGGCAGAAACAGGGAAGAAGCTGAGGGTACAATTTCTGATTCCTCTGGGTATGCAGAATGCATGAGAGGCCCCTGTTAGTAAATGGTTGCTAGATTCTTCTTTTTTAATTGTGCTCAGTCACAGTTGTCCCTATCCCCCCCACCCAACGTTGCTCTCCCCTGCCCCATCCAACCCCTGCTCCCAAAGACAATGCCCCCATTGTCCTTGTCCATGGGTCCCTTGTACATGTTTCCCTTCTTTCCTCCTTTTCCCCCTCCCCTTATTTTCTGGTCCTTGTCAGTCTGTTCTGAATTTTCATGTCTCCAGTTCTTTTATGCTTGCTTGTTTGTTTTTTTTTTATTAGGTTCCACTTAGAGGTGAGATCGTATGGCATTTGTCTTTCACTGCCTGGCTTATTTCATGTAGCATAATGCTCTCCAGTTCTATTCATGCTGTTGTGAAGAGTAGGAGTTCATTCTTTCTTTCTGCTGTGTAGTATTCCATTGTGTAAATGTACCACAGTGTTTTGATCCACTCATTTACTGATGGGCACTTAGGCTGTTTCCAACACTTAGCTATTGTGAATAACACTGCTATGAACATTGGAGTGCATAGGTTCTTTTGAATTGGTGTTTCAAGATTCTTAGGGTATAATCCCAGCAGTGGAATTGCTGGATCAAAAGGCAGTTCCATTTTTAGTTTTTTGAGGAAACTCCATAGTGTTTTCCATAATGGCTGCACCAGTCTGCATTCCCACCAACAATGTACTAGGGTTCCTTTTTCTCTACAACCTCAGCAGCACTTTATGTTTGCTGATTTGTTAATGATGGCCATTCTGACCGGTGTGAAATGGCATCTCATTGTGGTTTTAATTTGCGTCACTCTGATGGCAAGTGATGCTGAGCATCTTTTCATATGTCTCTGGGCCCTCTGTCTGTCCTCCTTGGAGAAGTGTCTGTTCAGGTCCTTTGCCCACTTTTTAATTGGGTTGTTTGTCTTCCTGGTGTGGTGTCATGTGAGTTATTTATATATTTTGAAGATCAAATCCTAACTGTCTGCTAATTTCTAATTTTGAATTTAGGCCCAGTTAACCATCAGGAGTTCAAGTTTATCTTAATAGATAAATTCCCAGCTCACAATGGTCATATCCTATTTGACCAGATGCTGAGTTGCTTTTCAGAGACAATAGACCAAAACTACAAGTCATGCGGCCTAAGTATGTATAGAGGAGAGAATGCTGACCTACAGCTGCACCTGAAACCAAAGCCTCTCCCTACCCAAAGAAGCAAAGAAGTGGGACATGACTGGAACTTGACCACTGGAACCCTTTCAGCGTCAAAGGGTGTGCTGTTCAGGAAGATCCAGTGTTGGTGCCCCTTTACTGTAAATGGCCAAGTTCTAACGTCTTCCATTGAACACTTGCTGCACCAGCACTGCCTCACACGTGTTCCCTGAACCCTTAATACCCTTAACCTCGTTCCGTAAGCAAGATGGATTTGAGGCACCACTCCGTCTCTCATCTTTTCTGTTGGAGGCTTCTCTATCAATAAAGTTTTCCTTACTCCAAACTCTGACATTTTGAGTTTTGGCCTTTTGAAACGTCCGGCACATGATATTTGGTGTGATAAAAACTCCCATGTGGACACAACAAGAAGGCACCCTTTGCAGCCTGGAAGAAAGTCCTCACCGGAGCCCCGTGCTGGCCCCTGATCTCAGAAGACTCCCAGCCTCCGGACCTGTGAGGAATGAAGTTCTTTTGTTTGCAAGCCGCCCAGTCTGTGGTGTTTTGCTATAGCCGCCTGAATGGGCTAAGACCGAAGATCAGCAGCCTTTGATTTCTGAATCCTGCGCAGATGCTTACAATATAACTTATTATAAAACAAGACACCACTTTTTCTGAAATCTGAAAACTTCTAATGCTAAAATGTGCTGAGCTCCAGGGATTTCAGATGAGGGCCTGTGGGCCTGTGTTGTTCTTAGGACCGAAGTGCAGCGTAAATGATGTGTCTTTGTAACTGCAGCGAGGACCACCCTTGCCCAAGTTAATAGAGACAGACTGATTTTTACAGAATGAGCAGAGCTCAGGTAAAGCAGATGCAGCTCTGAAACACCTCCTTGTTTATTCTTCTTCGGCTTTTCCAGTGATTATTCCATAGGACTGGAAAGCGCTAACCTCTGCACGACCAACTCATTATCATTGGTGTCGCCCCTCAATGCCACTTTCTTGTAGAGGCCTTCACTGGACAATAGATCTAAATAGCCCACGGTTATTCTGTAGCACAGGAACTTGTGACGGCTCCTTGCTTGTTTATTTGTATAATTACTTATTGCACGTCTCCTGTCACTGAAAATTAAATTTGTTAGAAGTAAGAACTCAGATTGATGTGTTGTCAGTCAATCTGCGTTCTTAACCCACTCAGGCTCTATAACAAAACGCCACAGACTGGGTGGCTTGCAAACAGAAGGACTTCATTCCTCACAGGTCCGGAGGGTTCACTGTATGTTCTGGGCTCTGAGTAATGCCAGGGCGTAGTAAACCCTCAGTCAGTGCTCCCTCATGAGATAATAAGCCCTTCTTTTGTGAAATGAGATATATAAACATGTGTCAACCGCATGCTTCCAGTCTCCAGAGATCTCTTACAGTTTCATTGTTTTTACATTTCATGACACTGTAGATGAGCGATTTTTAACCAGTATGCAGCAGCACACTGGTAAACTGCAAGAATTTTTAAAACATGCCATACCTGACTTGGTCAGGGGCACTGGCCTCTGTTCCCTTAGATTGTCAAATAAAAAAAATGACAGCAGCCAACACCGCAATTACTCTCCAGTGTGAATGCCCTGTCCTGAACCTTAAAAATATTGGTATATAATAGAGCTGTATCTTACTGGTCACATAGCATAATAAGGTTTATCTGATTGGTTAGTTCTTGGTACCAGAAATCCTTATATACAAGTACATGCACCTGATTTTTTAAAGGTCACTTTGGAGCAAAAGGGTAGGTAATAACTATTATTATTTTTTGTAGATCTATCGAAATTGTACCCATTTTTGTTAGATTGGCAAAACATATATTTTTGGGGTGTGCCACAAAATTTTAGTAAGTAGTTTATGTGTGCCCAGAGATGGAAAAGTTTGAAAATTACAGCTGTAGATTATTGAAACACAAGGAACACCAACTATGATGTACCCTCAATCTTCAAAACTCCCAAACTGTCATATCAAAAATGACAGACATTTTCTTTATATATACTGTCCTGAGCACCTACAGCTGTGCTCAGACCTCATTGAAACATTCACTTTAAATGTCCAAGGTTAATCTATATAAGTTGGAAGTTCTGTTCAGAAGCTCTCAAGAGGTTGTGCATTTCCTTAGTAGATTGAAAATGTAGATTGCGTGCAATAATTGTTTTTAGGAACCAGAGGTGTAGAGTAAAGGTAGACCAAAAGTTCCTATACACTGTAGGAAAACGCCCTATGTCTGTTTAAAGTCTAATGTTTATGGTGTGTTTTCCATCACCATTTAGTCTCCTTATACCCCTCATGCCCAACAACCACCACACGGTGGTCCATGTCCATGAGTTCTTTTTCTTTTTGCTCAGTCCCTCCACCTCCTCACCTCCCCCTGACTAGCTACCATCCTGTTCTCCAACTGTGAATCTGTCCCCATTTTCCTTCTTAGTTCAGTTTGTTCATTAGATTCCAAATATGAATGAAATCATATGGTATTTGTCTTTCTCTGACTGGCTTATTTCACTTAGCATAATGTTCTCTAGGTCTGCCCATACTGTCACAAATGATGTTATAGCTTTTTAAAATCACAAGTTTCAGACCTTCACAGAGAGCACTTTCAGCCTCGAAAACATTGGCGCAATATCATCTACGCGCTTCATTTCTATCAAATGCTGGAGAGGGTTGCCGAGTGTAGAATCTGGAGCCCAGCCAGTCTGAATGAATCTAGATGATTTGGGGTGTGACAAGTTTCTGCTGAAGCCAGCCCTTATTTAAGACAAATAAGTTGAATTTTCATTCACTCTTTCTCCTTGGCATCATCAGGAATAAGTAAAGAAAAATGGAAAATAGATCTGAAGTCCTCATCTTGCCCCAATCCTTGGCTAGAAGGCCTAGGACCAGCTTATCAGTTGAGTTAGAATAATTGACAATTTTTCTTGTTTGCTGGTTGTTGTGCCAATAGATTAGAATCTTGTTTACTTTTATATTTTTTTTCATTAAAGACACTTTTAAAAATGTAAAAATTACAGAGGAGAAGTACATAAAATTGGTTGTAACCCCACCACTGAACCAAACTCTGAAATATCCTTTCAATTCTTAACCCAAAACATCAATTTTGAGAAGGAGGCAGTCTGCATAGTTATGCTCATAAGCTTACTTCATACCCATTTTTTCCCATTTTCTCGTAATATTACAGTATGAGCATTTTTCATGTTGTATTAAGCCCTTCATGCTTGTCAATAACAGGCACTTGGTATATAGCGTGTTGTGAATTAATTAAATGGCTTCATTACATATCATCAAGCTACTATGCATAATTTACTCTAATATGAGCTGATATTTGGTTGGTTAAAAGACTTTCTTTCATTTTCTTTGATTCTATCATCTGTATTATATTTATTTTTCCTAAAGCATATTTCCAGAATGGAATAATGAGTCTAAGAGTATTATAGAAATATAGATGAGTCTTTATATACCTATCTATATCTCTATTTCAAGCAGCCCACACGCAACACAGGTTGTGAACAGTTTAAGTCATGAGAAAGAGATGAACTTTGAATGCATATCCTAAAATACTTGACTGTGGCTAAAAGAATAGATCTTAAAATTTATCACCACAAAAAAGAAATGATAACTTTGTGATAGATTGGAGATGTTAGCTAATACTGTGATGGCTACCATTTTGCAATTCACAAATGTATCAAATCTAAACATTGCACCCATTAAACTTACACGAGTTATCTCTATAAAGATGGGAAAAGTCCCACAAAATCTCAGCCTCCATCGGATACCCCTTGACATTGTCTAGACAGCCTGGGCACTGTTAATGATACTTCCATTCCAGCCAGAATCTTTTCCACTTCTTGCCAATACTACCCCGTCTCTGCCCTATCAGCTGTGAGTCAGCACAATAACATATCACTTGCTAAGATGCGTGGCTAAGATGTGGGGCTAAATTGCAGGGCTAAGTCAGCACTCCACATGGTGGCCAGATACTGCCTGCCTGGCTCATCCTCACCTAAAAATCATGGCACTTTTTGGCATTATGCTACTGCCAGGCTGATCTTTCATGAAAGCCACAAATAAGCCAGGAGCACTTAGCGGGCACATGGTGTAATCAGTCATGGATATGCTCCCACCTAGAAGAAAAGCTGAGAAGTGACTCGGTCAATGGTCAATCCACCAGTGGTTTGTGTGTGCCCAACACTTACCAGGTGGAAGGAGTATGCACTTGGCAGTTCTCTGTTTCTCTGCCACAGAAGCTCTCCAGCAGAGCCAGTCCAGTCCTTCCCCAGTGTCTGGACACATTGCTCTCACTCCCGCTCTGACATACAAGTGCACACACACGTACACACAGAGTCCCTTCATTCTGCACTTCCCCTTTCCAAGGGCTCGTCATCTGTTCTGGCCCACCCGGAAGAGCCTTGTTCCATGGGACTCGGTTTTTCTGCTACAGTGCATACTGTCTTTCTTTCCTCTGCATTCACAAACTTGTGCCACCTGTCTCTTTTATTTGAGTGACTAATAAATGTTGCAAATTGTTACCTAAACTGCCCCACACCTTGTGCCACTCCAACTGGATTATAATCTCTGGGAAATCAAAGACACTTCCTATCATTTCTTTTGTATCTTCCCAGCCTGTAGCTTTTAGCCTAGGGCTATGAACAAACATTAATCTCCCCCAGACGACAAATGACTATGGTCGGGCATTTATTTATTTACTTTTTCTGCTGGCAAAGACACAGTCTTGGCAGGAGGGAACTTCCTTTCTCTTTTTCCTTTTGTAAAAATAACCCTCTGGTTGTCCTGCCCTTCTTCCTTCCCAGGTTATCTGACTGGTGGATCTGGAAGAGGCTCGGCAGAACCTCCTGAGCCCTCTCCTCTGACTAGAAACCAGCTGCCTGCAGGAAGTGCATACTGGGCTCTGCCCCTCTGTGCCATGATTCTTAGAGGCCAGTCCCACCACTAGGCAACTGGTCAACGCAGCCAGTTTATTATGACTTTGTGGATAAGTCTTCTTAATGTGGAGGTGAAACATAAGCTTGTCCACTGGGTGACGAAGCCACATTCTTTCACAGCTTCATCATTATAAAAATGATATTTTGCCTTGTGTCTGACTCCTTTGTCTGTCTCTGAACTCATTTTAAATTTGGGTGGAGAGAAGGGGGTGTGGTTAATTGGGGCCTCCTGCCTCCATGACAGAGCCCTAACCAGCTTATCACACACCTTTTGTTGCCAGCACTACCGCTGCAGGGCCACACCCACAGCCTTGGCCCCTCGGATGCCCAGCCTCCGAGGGCTGGACAACATTCTTTGCCCACACAGAGCGTCTCTGACTCAGGTCCTACAGGGGATGAATGGAAGCCACTTATGGGTTCCCAGACAAGAAAAGCAGGCACCCTTGAGGAGTTCTTGGAACGCCCAGATTGGGAAGCTTCTTCCATGCCAGAGTGGGCTTCTCGAGCCATCCTTGCGTTCCTCACTCCCAAAAGGGGTGCCATTGGGTGCCTGTGCACTGTTCTCCAGCTTATTCACTGGCATCCTCAGCATAACCTTCAGGGAAAGCTGACTAATTCTCCAGGCAGCTAACCCATCCTGGAAGCAAACGCCAACATACCAAAGAAAGTAATTTGAAGACTAGATCACCACAGTTGGCCACATTCCTGACTTCTAGCACCCAGGGATATCTGAGCTTTAGGGGAAAAGGCAGAAGGCAGGAAAGAAAACTGACTCCTCTACAAGTAGGAAATTCTGGGGCCAGCCTCAGTGGACATTTATACATACAGGGTGGGCAAAAGTAAGTTTACAGTTGTTCATATAAAAATAGTACAATAATTAATAAATAATACAGGAATAAACTTTGTTCCATGTACTCAGAACTCGAAGCCTACTTTTGCCATACACACACACACACACACACACATATGATAAAATATATATATTTATACATATATCTCCCTAAATGAGTAAATGTTTTCTCATATTCCAGAGAAAGAATCCTAGAAATATCTCCAAGAAAAGGGCTGGTGATTTAAAGAAAGCCACGCAGGAAATTTGAAACCACGGTTAGAAATTGGCTGCCGTGCTGCGCATTCAGACCCCTGTTGCGCATTTTGTCTGAAAGAAGCACGCACGGGTGTGACCCACCATCCCACGTAGGATGAGCACTTATGGTTTCTCATTTTAAGAATAAGCTTTTCAACATGTTTCTAAAGGCATAATTTTCTGGCTGGTAAATAACTGCTTTTTTTGTATGTCCCTAAAATGATTTACATAATCCACCTTTTAAAAATATTCTAAATATGCATTTCCATGATAAACTATGATTAGACTGTAATGTCAACTCATACATTTCCATGACACATGTATTCTTCTTTAGAACACTTGCATGCACAAGGAAAACAAAGGAAATTTACATAATCTTTACTTGCATTTGTGCATTTTAACTTAATCAACATATTTATTCTGAAATATGATCAGCTGATGACACAAAAACACAATCATTTATGGAACAAAAAATAATATATTGTTGATTTTAACTCTTCAGTAACATCCTTAATTTGGTAACATTAAGTTTCCTATATGAGGAAACCACTCAAGCTTTTTTTTTTGTTGTTAAAGATCATATCCAGAAACTTTATATCATTGGAGTTTTTGAAAAATAAAATAACCTTTGAAATGTATAACAGTTTCAGATGAAAAAAAAGAGAGTTGTAAAGAAAGTTCGTAGTGTTCCCACACACCCCACAAACAGTCTCCCCTGTGGTTCCCATCTCACATTGGTACGGTGCATTTGTTGCAATTAACGAACAGATATTGATACTTATTTTAAAGAATTGCTCATAGTTTATTTAGATTTCTTTACATTTTATGTAGTGTTCTTTTTCTGCACCAGGATCCCATCCAGCCATATTACATTTAATGGTGCTCCTCTTGGCTGACAGTTTCTCGGATTTTCTTTCTTCCAACAACCCTGGCAGTTCTCAGGAGGATGGGTCAGATATTCTGGAGGATGCCTCTCATCCGGGATTGGTTGGACACTTTCATCACAATTAAACTAGGGAGATGGTTTTGAGGGCAGATGACAGAGCTACTCATTAGTTTTTTTTTATATCAGTATTATTTATATTCATATCATTATACATCAAGTGATTCGTAGTATCAAATGTTATAGACACATCTATAAGAAGTCCAAGTGGTTTAGCCATTAGGAGACAACTGGTCCCCTCAACAAGGACAAGATGTCAGAGTTGTAAGGACAAGCCATGCCGAAGTGGGGTGAGAGCAGTTTGAAAAAGATCGCGAGTATTTCAAGAAGTTTGAGAAGGCAGAGAGATTAAGAAGTAGTAGAGAAATAAAATAGGGTCAAGTGAGTGTTTTGCTGCTGCCGTTGCTTAAATTAAAGTGCTAAGTGAGCTTCTAGATGGAGGCAAAGGAACCAAAGAAAGGGCTGGACAGCAAGCATGCGCGAGAGAGACTGGAGACTGTTCCTATAGATGTGTTTGTAAATACCCTCCCGACTGATCCCCTTGTGCTCAAATGATCCAGAGTAGGGGCTGGGTTCTGTACATCAACCACATGATCTTCACTGGGTTAGTCCCAAGCACGCATCCCAATGTACCTGGAACAGTCTCTGGAGACACCTGCTGTCTTGGCTTATGGTTTCATTCCCAACAGCAGTCCAGATATAAAGCTGCTGTTCTCCTGCTGACAATTGGCTCTATTGGCTCCACTCTCCTTGCCAGACGAGGGCAAGATTGTAAGTGCGAACAGGATAAAAGTGGTGTGATCCTCGAGTCACTACAGGATCATTGTGCTGCTTCATGTTCAGGTAACCTTCTAGCCACTGGGAACACGAAGATGAACAAGACACTTGCATTCTTCAGCCCCGAGGAGTTCCCGCTCTGATGGTATGTCACGGGTGGGATGATATCATGGAGCTGGGCATTGGGTGAAGTGGGAATACAGAAGAGGCTTCAACAAGAAAAAGGGGAGGGCCCCTTGGAGGAGGTGGCTCCTGGAATGGGAGTCGATCACATGAACGTCTCCTTGTAAACAGCAGAGAGCTATCTTGACTTTGTAATGCTGGGGATGTCTCTCATACTTCAGTTTCTGACAAAGTTGTGAGTTAGGTCCCTCCCATCTCTTGATAGAAGGAGCTGCAAATGATGTCCACAGCATGTCACATTGAAGGGAACCCTGGGTGGCTCTGCTGAATAAATGAAAGGAAAGTAACAGTCAGTGTTAAACAAGCTGGAAAGGCAGAGGTGCTTCTAAGACACGCTGTGTATCAAAGGAGCACCAGCAAGGTCGATATTTTAGTTTGCCGCTTGGCTGGCCTCAGCATTCATTGTGGGGTAAGATCCCCTATCCCAAAAGATAAAAACAAACAAACAAACAAACCAAAAAAGACACGCTTGTCCAAAACAACAGAACATGAAATCAGTAACAGTCCCCCTTATCTGCAGTTTTGCTTCCCACTGTTCCAGTTACCCACCGTCAACCACAGTCTGAAAATACTAAATGGGAAAACCCAGAGATAAACAATTCATACGTTTTCAATTGTGTGTCTTTCTGAGTAGCACAATAAAATCTCACACTGTCCCTCTGCGTCCCTCCCAGGACATGATTCATTCCTTAGTCCAGCATCTTTATACTGTTTGTATAGCACGGTAAGAAATTTTGAGGGACAGACCACATTCACATAACTGTCATTACAGTCAGTTGTTATAATTGTTCTATTTTATTATTTATTATTGTTTTTAATCTCTTACTATGTCTGATTTATAAATTAAACTTCCTCATAGGCATGTATGTATAGAAAAAAACATGATGTATGTAGGGTTGCATGCTCTCCATGATTTCAGGCATCCATTGGGGGTCTTGGGACCTATCTCCCACGGATAAGGAGAGACAACTGTACATAATTTTCTTACCTAGATACGTTATTTATGATAGAAAATCAAGGAGATGTCTACATGCTGCTTGTCAGTCGATGTAGATTTCCTTGCTCTCTGAAGGGAGACACTGATTACAAGTGCCCTCGTGGGGTGAGGATGGCACAGTCTAGATTGAACACTCTGCCTGCGCTGATTGCTCTCACGGGGGCTGCTCAACCTGAGTGGTGTTTTGCATATTCAATTTGAAGCACGTGGATAGGTTAACAGGAAGGGCTCACCCAGTGCTTAAGGATGTAGAGCTCCTTGATCTTTCTTTCCTCTTTTTTTCCTGGCTGATGGCACAGGTCTCTAAATTGGAAGTAATCTTGCATAGCCCGTGGGCTCCCTCTGTGTGGTCCAGCCAGGTGAGGTAAGGATGAAGGGAGGCCACAGGTGCAGGGTTGTTAAGTGTAATTGACATGCCATGTCAGGAACATAAGCCAGCGGGGAGCCAAGATGTGGAGGGTGGCTTTGTAAACACACCTAGAGCCTTATCTCACAGCCCTCAGAGCCACCTGATGGAGGCGGGAAGGAACAGCAGCCCCACTAGAGGTGGGAACAGAAATATGCTCACTTCCTCCAACAGATTAAACAAACATTTCCTCCAACAGATATTATACTTCTAGCCTCATGGAATGGATATCAAAGAAGTCTGAGGCATACCCCTTATTTGGGAAGAGGCAATTAATACTTTGGAAGGAAATTAAGATTTATAGCTATAAAATGACCGGAGAGCTAGGGAAAAAAACAAAAACCCAAAATATGAACTGGGTAGGATTTATCTCAGGGAAGCTCAAGGAAAGTTCAATTGCCCGTAAATACATATCCTGTGCTACATAAGAATAAAATGTAAACAGCAACTTACAGCCCAAGGTGCCCCTGGGATGTAGCTGATGCTTCATCTCTGGTTAATCTCCTGGCCCTGTGCCTCCCATTCAGCATGTGGCAGCCACATCTGCTGTTTTGCTCAGATGTGCTAGGTGTCTCCCTGCTTCAGGACCTTTGCACATGCTTTTTATGTGCCTTCAGGGCTCTTTGCTTTCACTCTTTCAAGGGTTCACCTCTCCTCTTTAAAATACATCTTCAATTTATCTTCCAGGAGAGATATTTCCTGTCCTCCAATATACTCTCACAGCATTCAGAGAACATCACAATCTGTCATTATTTTATTACTTTTACTTGCTTTTTGGATTTCACTACAATGTAAAATGTGTGAGGAAATGTCTTTTTATTTGCAGTGCTTTTCATTTTTGTAAAACCAAGACTGCGCACAGTGCCTGGGATAGAGTGGCTATTCAGTCAATTTCTGTGGAATGGCATAGATATTTGCCTTTATTCCACTTGCGTGATATTACATTATTAGAGATTTATTTGGCCACAGAAACACAATTTTAAAAGACAAATATCATGAGGATGTTCAAATACCTTTACGGCTTTGTCGTGATTTCATGCAATCAGACTTTTTCTTCTGACAGAGACTGAGGTTACTTTCATGAAAACTATGTGTAGGCATATTATACATTCTTACTATTACTCTCTCTCTTTACACCTTTCTGAAAAATTTTTTTGGAACATGAAGAGTGTATCATTCATTTTATACTTGTTTTTAATATTAAAATAAATTTATATGTTTTTACTATAAAATGCAAAATATATATGATGATATGAGATAAATAATATCAAGTTATATATATGATATAATACAAAAGTTCTCCTTTTTTTGTCCTACCCTAACACTCTGCCCACAATCACTCTCCCTTCTGAAGAGGGGCAACTTCTGTTAATAGTTTGGAGTATATACTTCCAAACAATTTTCTACCCATTTATTGCTTTCTATTGTGCCCTTGTATTGTTATTTATTTTATCGATTTCTGCCCTTTTCTTTGTTATTTCCTATTCTCTATTTTCTTTGGGCTTCTTCATCTGCTCTTTGGTGTATCCTGAAGTCGAAAGCTTAACTCATCAATTTCCTGCCATTCTCCCTTTCTATGTGAGCATTTAAGTGTAAATCTCCTGTAAGATGTACTTCAGCAGCATCTACAATTTTTTATGTTTTTTTTATTGCACTCCAGTCTAAGTATTTCTCATTGACATGATTTCCTCTATGAGTAATGACATATCTGTGTATTTTAAAATTTTGAAATAGTTTGGTTTGTTTTAGATATTTTATGATTTATCCCTAAATTAATTAGGGTCAGGTAATGCAGTTTGTATTTAAAAATACCTACTTACCAGCTCTTCCAAACGAATTTGTATGTCAGCCCCAATGCTTCCTCTGCTCCAAACCCATGTGCTTGAGTGGGCTGGTTATGGGCACATTAAAACTGCTTTGCTCGAAACCACACCGTGAGTCTCTCTATCTGTACCTGAGCCTCTCTATCTGCACACCCAAACTTCCTTTCTCTGAAACATTCTTCTGCTTCCTCTATCATTTTTTTGTGGAAGGTGGGAGAAAGCATTTTAAAAAGTTTAATATATTATACCTACAGCAGGATATATGAAAGAATGTTATTAAGTAAACACTCATAACATCACTCATCAGTTTAAGAGTGGACACTCTGCCAGTTTCTAAAAGGTCCTGCCGGGCTGGCCTGACGCACCACCCCCCTCTGCCGTTTAGTTGACAACTCTCCTGACATCAGTATTAATCATTCCCTTGATCTCTACACCTTTTTAATGCTCACACGTGCACACACAATACACCCCTAAGCCATAGACTGTCTGGCTTTGACCTTTAAGGAAAGGGAATATACTGTATTATTTTGTGACTCATGTTTTTCATGCAACATTTTATTTTTGAGATGCATCCATATTCACATATGTAGCTGTAATTTATTTATTTTCATTACTCTAGTCCATTTTATTGTATGGTTATCCTATAACTTATTTGTTCAATCTGCAATTAATGAATATTTATTGTCTCATGCAGTTTTTTTTGTCTCTTGAATACTGCTCTTTATGAACATTTACGTGTCTGTCTCTTAGGTCTGTATCCTGAAACAGAACATAAAACAGTGTTTATCAAGAGAAGTGAATGTAGATTAGTGTTGCTGGGGCTTTCAGGATGTGTGTGTGGCAAGTGATGACCTAGAAGACAAATCCAGTGACAGGATCATAGAAGGTTTTGTAGGTCATTCTAAGGAGTTTGGAATTTTAGCTTGACATAGTCTGTCACTCACGAAGCGTTATAGGCCAGGCATATAGATCTAGGAATCATCAGTTTACGCGTAGACTTGACGTTAGGGCTGTAGATAATCTCCTAGGGATAATCTACAGAGAGAGAAGGAAGCTGACCAAGAACCTATGCCTGGGACATTAAAACCTACCTGGCTGGAGAGAACAGAAGGGTACTTCTTCTGTTTCTCCTTTTTCCATCTTTCCACAGATGGGAAGACTAAGAAAAAAAATTCCCTGTACACTAAGTTCTACCTTCCTCCCAAGTGTACTGACCCAGAGAATGGAAGAGTTATTTAATATTTTCATACAGCGCTTCTGATCATAAATACAAGTATAAAAATAATAATATTAGTTCCTACCCACACCCTGCAGCAATAAAGTAGGAACGAAAATATATCTTTAAGGTATACAAATGTAGGTGGAGGGAAAGTCCAAGAAAAACTTTAACAGTTATTATCTCTGATTTTTAAACCACTGTTTTGACTTAAGATATTTAATGAGGATTTCCCACATCATTAATTAGGATTATAAAATTTCATTTGGAAAGACTACATATATTTCAGTGCGTGGATTCATGTAACCAATTTTTCTATTGTTAAACAATTTTATAAGTAATTTTATAAGGTTGCTTTTGTAACAAATATCTCATAATTAATTTCTTATAAATTTCTTGATTTTTCTTTAAGAAGGATTTCTAGAAGTAGAATTTCTAGTTTATGGATCATAAACAACAGATATCTATTTCTCACAGTTCTGGAGGCTGGAAGTCCAAGATCAAGGTGCCGGCAGATTCAGTGCCTGGTGAGAAGCTGCTTTCTGGTTCACAGGTGGTGTCTTCTCGCTGTGCCCTTATGCGGTGCAAGGGGCGAGGGCACTCTCTATAAGGACACTAATCCGTTCTTGAGGGTTCCACCCTCATGAACTCATCACCCCCCAGAGCCCCACGCTTAATAGCATCACACCAGGGGTTAAGTTTCAACCTATGCATTTTGGGAGGATACAACATCCAGTCCATAGCATCATTCCATTGACTAATACTTACCACTTTCCCATATTGGGTTAGTCACCGGAGTAGGAAATGGTGAGTCAACATTTCGAAGTGCAGACATGAAGAACAGAGGAAAACAAATACATAACCAAATGCTATCTGAGTCAGAGCGTAATTGGTGTTTGCTGAGAAGGGTCATGAAGAAATGTGCAGGTAGATATGAACTCTTCTGGAGAGGCAGACCTTTGTCTCCTGGTCTGTGGGAAGCTCAAAACAGATGGCGGCTTACTCACCTCTACTTCTGACACTGGCACACGGCTGGGACCGTGAGTGCCCAACCCGTGTGCGTTGAATCAAGGTTCCCTTGGCTCAACGAAGAAGGAAGGGGGAGGAAAGAATACTGACTGTATAGGGGGATGAGGAGAGGTACGAAGGAACACACCACTGAGAAAATGCCTGCTACCCTTTTTGGTATTCTGTGATATTTCTTCTGCTACTTACACATATTACAAATTGAAAAGAAAAATTGCAGAGTAAATTTTCCTACAATTATGAAGGTATTCCACCTTCTTAGAAAATTCTAGGGTGCAGTGGAAGTTGAAAAGAATAAAAATATGCTTTGAGAAATCTGTATAATGAAAGGGATGTGAATCACATATACACTGAAAATGACTTACAACTGTGTGTTGATCTTTTTGAAATTTTCATGGCTGTCTGGATGTTTTGAAAATAATTTAAAACATATGAGCATGCTTTCATTCCCCTAGCAATGACATGTCATAGAGATATTTTAAAATTGGTTTTTCAGGAATAACATACAAGTGGCTCTCCAAATGTCTTGTTCAATTGTGTTTTGAACTCCAATATAATTGTTACAAGGACACTTATCAGTTCAGAATATTGGTTCGGAATCCTTGTTTGAATGAGAAGTTTAATCAATGTGTTGCTTCAATTTTTGGTCCTGCCTATGACATCTATCCAAGAGGTGAAGTTGAAAAGAAACAAGTAAAATTTTAACAGCAAAGGATGTTTTTAGTGCTAAAGTCAAAATTTAAAAAGTAGAAACTAGGAATGATTCTCTGCCTATACTTGGACATAATTTTATCAGCAAGCAATGCTAAACAGAAGACTATCATAAAGAATCTATAAAGCTGGCGGTTGGTGGTTTGTAAACCACTGTGTGTGTCTAACTTTAAGAGCCATCATGCACTCTTTTCATTAGAATAGTGTATTAAAACCTATACAGGAACAACTCAGTTTGGCTTCATTTAAGTCCCTTCTCGGAAAATGTGAAGATTATTATGATATAGAAATCAATATTTTTCAGCCACAGAGACTCCGATGCTTGGCACCTTTCTTTCTGCCCTCTTTTCCCCTTTGGCAGTTCAGATTCTCTTCCCATAATCCCTAAATCCGTAGCTTATCACCATCACCATAGAAACGCCTGCTGTGGGATTGATCGGTTCTGATCAGTTGCAGGCTCACCCTCTGTGGATCCTGCCATCCAAGCTCTTCTGGCTCAGCCCCAGCTGTGCAGGGCAAAGGGGTTCAGGGGGACGCTGGCTAAACATTGTCCTTCACATCCTTATCCTGCTCTCAGGGAGGCCATCCCTTAAACTTCCTTCTTCTTGTATGAGCAAGTGCTTAAATGGCAAGGGTCGCAGTCCTTTTTGAAATACCTTACATAACTTTGGCCAGATCTAAATTCTGTTTCTTATCTCCCTCCTTTCCTTCCTTCCTCCCTCCCTTCCTTCCTTTCTTCCTTCCTTCCTCCCTTCCTTCTTCATGTTCTCTGTATTCTTCTATCTTCTCTCAATTTAGCCATTGACCTCAGCATAACACCTGTGAATGTTGAGAAAATAAGGTTTAGGAATACGTTTTTCTCCTGGGTGCTTTTAGCCTTAAACCAAGGCCCTTGTAAATGTGCGTGTCAGTGTTTGTCACGGTGAAGGGTCTGAGCAGGGGATGGCAATGAGTGGAGGGGGTGGGTGAGCTATTTAAACTGAGCTCCAGTCTCTGGAACAACACAGTGTATGTTTCCAGAAACTCTGTAGTATATGCAACAAGTGTGAAATAGGTACAGGTCTCACACAAATATTAAAAGAGAAAGGAAGACCACACTGAGTCATTACTTTGGTTTGGTCATTTTGGCCGCCTTAACAACTCAGACGCTTTAAGGATTGTGTCAGGATTGATTTGGCTGCAGCAGATGGTATTGATCACTAGGACAGCAAAGAGGTTAGATCCCCATGTCACAGCACAAAATGAAGTAGATATTTGTTAATTATCCTGTTAATTCGATCCCTGCACTCTTGTCATTGTTTCTCTTTATGTCATGAGCGTCACTTCTCTTTTGGGGATGAAGTATTTTCAGCATTTTCCCTAAAATGCTTATAAACTCAGCCTGATACTTCCTGCCAAATATATCTCAAGCTCGTGGAGCATTTTCAGTCAATTTGAGTCAGGCAAAGTTATGAAGAAATAATGACAGATATGTAACAACAAAGTAGTTTAACAATTATGCCCAAGGATGGAACAAAATAGAGACCACAAGATGCAAGTGCAAGATACAAAATATGAAGTACAAAAGGGCACAGAGTAAAAATCCATGGGGTGGTTAGGCAGCATATTCTTTTGGACAAAACAGCTCTTTAAAAAAAAAACAAAACTGTGTTGGTTCCATTAAAAAGAACAAATAAATAGAATTTATTCATGGAGAATAGCTTGGTCTGATAGCTTCTAACCAGACAATGTAAACATGTGAATGTCACGTTTGGTGGGGAAAATGGAGAAGTGTGACGACGTCCTGTATGGGGACAAATTCTGCTTATCTGCTGGAAGGATTGCACAGTTGTCCACCTCGGCGGTTCACACGGTCACTCTGCCAGCTCAGCCAGCAGCTCTGCTTAATGACTCCCTCGCTTGACCAAATATACCCTAATTTGATCAGAATTTCCAAAAGTCAAGGTATTTAAATAAAGATTGATTTCTTGTTATAGTTTTATCCACATGCAAAACAATAGTAATAATAACAACAAACATGAAAGGCAAAAATAATCCACAAAAATTTACACACACACACATTTCTGCTATCAGCTCTTGATTTTCAGATCAGGTGGGACCATGCCGAGAATCTACAACTAAACCTCTTTAGTTATGTTAGAAAATAAATACCATTTCCTCTGTTACCAATTTTCAAGATGGATTTAGGTTCTGTTCCAATTTGCATCTATTTGAGGGACTTGATAAGCAAGGCTCTCCTATATTTCCATTTATCCCAAATGCTTCTGTGAGCAGATTGCCTAAAACTTCTATCATTAGCATCACTACAGTGGGTCACAACAATTTATATAATCGATAAAGATTATGAGTAAATTGCAAATATTACCTAGGAGGGAAGAATCTATTTACGAATAGTGTAGGGTTTGATTCATTTAGCAGATTAGATAGTAGTGAAAAGAACCCAAAAGAATGGAAATACCTCTCTTCGCCCCTCCTTGGCCAAGGCCAAAGGCTGTGTGAAGGCACCAGACAGGCTGCAGTGGACGAGAAGGATCAGATGGTGTGTGTGTGTGCGTGTGCGTGCGTGTGTGTACATGTGTGTGTTAACACAGCTATGGTGGTACAGAATCCAGGTTCAGTAGGTGTCTGTTATTCTGAAGAACCAGCCGTATGCATTTCTTTCTCTTTCCAGTGTTCGTGGGGCATTTGGGATGGGTTCCAGTCTGGCAATCTGACGTGTGCTGTAACTCACCTTTCCATTAGGCTTTGCTTGGAGCATGCAAACTTTTCCAGCGGTCCTGATGCTTTCTTCTTCCTTCCATAGACATGAGTTTTACCTAATTTCTTTCGGTTCCCAAAGGGAACCCCTTGCTGGTGAACTAGATATCTCAAGGGCACTAGGTCCACTGGGAAGCAGGCCACACCCCAAAGAGTACAGCTGAGCTATGCGCTCACGGACAGGTTCTCAGTGTAGTTACTTCTGGAAGGGTTAGTCTCCAAAAGCATTCAGAGGTTACAGGACAACCTGTGTGGCGCTCCCTGTTGATGACTATCAAGGTGACATGATGTGCTGACCCTGTAGGATTATGCTCTTTTTGATGGAAGATGATGGACAATTACTCTTGAAACTTTCTGGAGAGTCTGTTGCTCCCCAAGCCCACTTGTCTCAGTAGTTGCTAAATGTAAAGGCTCCTGTTCATAGCAAATGCTACAAACCGAATTTCAAGCACCTAATAAGATACTGGAAATTACCTCAAGTTTTCAAATGTCACATACCGTAAAAATACAAATCAGGTTGCAAATGCAGCCCGGCCATCACCAACACTATGATTTGTTCAAATAATCAAGCTCTCCTCTATGGAGGCAACTGTTTACTGATGACTGTGTGGCAACCGGTTCTGTGGCTCTGAGCTGCACTGTACGGTCTGTTTTGTTGGTGCTACTCACATCTCCTAAGGGGGGGTATTGTGCTCGGCCTCCAGAGCTGCAATGGATGCCAGCCTTTGCTTGGTGCGATCGTCTGGACACAGCCAGGCTTCACTTTACATCAGAGAAGCGGTGGAAAATAAAACTGGATGGCTTTCAGTTCCAATCACGTCTAGTTTGACTTCACTCCAGCCAATGTTATTGGGAAATAATGGATTTTTATCTGTGAAAGTGAAAAGAGCAAGTTTAAGTTTTTCAAATTTAAAAATGTTCCCCTTCTGCATTTTGTGTGGTAAATGGAAAGCCCTTTTGATGGAAAGAGGAAATTTTTATTTTATCCTGACGCAAAAAAGTTCCTTCTGAGATAGAAAATCCAGTTTGTTTCTATCTGAAGAAAACAAGGTGCTTGTTCTGCACGAAGGCTTTGCAGGAAAAGTTCCCCATCCATCCCAGAATGTGTGCTGTCATCGCCACTGTTTTGCCAACGAGAAACACTCAAGGGCACATGCAGGACACACCTCAGAACATGCCACGCAGGAGGCCACACCCTGCACTGAGCAGGTGTGGCTTTCCCGAGCTCAGCCACCTGCCCCCGGAAGCCCTAAAACTCAAGCCTAGTCCACCTGAGAACAACCTGCCCATCAGCTCCTACTGGGGTTCCTGTGTTGTAAACACAAACTTTTTTTAAGACTAGTTTTTCCAGACCAGTTTTAGGTTCACACCCAAATCGAAGGGATGATTCCCCCATAAACTCCCCACCGCTGTATACGCACAGCCTCCCCCACTATCAACTTCCTCACCGGATGGTACGTTTGTTACAATTGATGAACAGATATTGACAAGTCGTCAGCACCTAAAGTCCATAGTTTACATTATGATCATGCTTGTGTTGTGTGTTCTGGGAGCTTGAACAATTGTAACAGGACATGTCTCCATTTATAGTATCATACAGAGCAGTTCCATGGCCCTACAGTCCCCATGTTCATCCCTCTCTTCTCGCTAACACCTGGCAAACACTGATCTTTTACTGTCTCTATGGTTTTGCTTTTTCCAGAATAGTATATAGTTGAAATCAAACAGTATGCAAAAGCCTATTTTCAGATAGACTTTTTTTTCACTTAGTAATGTGCATTTAAGTTTCCTTCATGTCCTTTTATGTCTTGAGAGATCATTTCTTTGTGTACTGAATAATATTCCATTACGTGTTATACCCTAATTTATCTACTTACCTTCTGAAGGACATCTTGGCTGGTTCTAAGTTTTGGAAGTTGTGAATAAAGCTGCATCAGTGTGCAGGTTTTTGTGTAGACATGTTTTCAACTCCTTTGGGTAAATATCAAAAAGCATGATGGCTGGAAGGTATGGTGAGAACGTAGAGCTTTGTAAGGATCTGCCAAGCTGTCTTCCAAAGTGGCTGCACCATTTTGCATTCCCACCAGCAAGGAACGAGAGTCCCTGTTGCTCCACATCCTCACCAGGTGTCAGTGTTCTGGACTTGGCAAGCAAAAGCATTATTAACATAGACTTACTGCCCTTCTCTTTCTGATTTTCTTCCCACAGCAGTGGCTCACCGAGGCTGAGCCCTTCCTGAACCTGATCCTGAGTGGGGCGGTCCCTGCATGGCTGGCAGCCTGCCGCCGTCCCACTTGGTCATAGCCATGAGCTCCTATAGGCTCAGCCACCTCAAGCTAAAGACGAGAAGGCTTTTACCTAATTTCTTTGACTTCGTGTATACCTTTTTTTCTCTTGAAAATCTTCCATTCTCATGGCGTGGATATAACTGCCTACTTGTTTATTTTAATAGCCTCAAATAGCATTTGAACTAGTTTCAGAATAACATTACTGCCATTACTACTGACCAGGGTGCTGAAGGCACTCGGTGATTTCTTTGTGGTTCTTTCTGTGCTTTCCTAACACTAGGGATGTGCAGTCAAAATACTGCATTTTATTTTATTTATTTACTTTTTGTGTGTCATGAAAAATAATATTTATATTATTTATTTCATCTATGTATTTATTACCAAAGGTTGCCCAATCTCTGCTCCTGGCCATTTTTCTGGCCACGAGGGAGGGGAACATGTGCCTTTTGATTTTTTCTTTATTTTTATTGTTGACACTATTATACATGCCCCCCTTCACCCTTCTCCACCAGCCCCGTCCCCTCTCCCTCTGTCACCACACTGCTGTCTGTGCCTGTGGGTTATGCATACGTGTTCTTTGGCTACTCCCTGCCCCTCCTTTCATCCGCCCTCCCTCCCCCTCAGTCGGACCAATTCCTCTCTTTGTGATGAGGCCCCCAGTTTGAAATTGATTAATTGGCTTCAATTTGTGTTTGATTGTTTTAGATATTGCTTAGGTGCTTTTCCCCTTTATTTGCTTTAATTTGATTTTTTAAATTATGTACTATGTGAACATGTTCCTATACTTAAAATAATAAAATGAGATGCAGACAGACAAATCCATTTTCCCTTACCGTTTTTACCTCTTTTCTCACTTCTGTTATCAGCAAATCTTTTATGTTAATTTTTAGTGTTTTTCTTTTCTATTATTTCTATGGTGAAGCAGATAAACATTTTGAGACAAATAGCAGGAGCTCAGTAATAGCTGGTTATCCTCCCTCTCTCTCCTTGTGACTCAGATGTACGGAGACACGGAAAGGTGAGCCGTTTCAGGGAACCTGTGGTGGGCTCCATGCAGCGCCCAGGTGGAGCCCTGGCTTCTCCACCCCACACCGGGCCTTTCAGAGTGTGCGTCTCTGTGCTCTCCACAGGGAGCATTTTACATCCTCTTGTAATTACAGTCGTACCCCTTATCAGTGAGGGGTACATTCCAAGATCCCCACGCCACACATACTATATCTTTTCCTACACATACATACCTATAATAAAGTTTAATTTATTAAGAGACTAACAACAATAACTGGTAATAAAATAGAACGATTATAAAACATGCTGCAATAAAAGTTATGTGAATGTAGCATCGTTAAGGAAACTAGGGTTACTTGGACACAGGCAGTATGAAAGCACCACAGTTGATCTCATAACCCAGGCACTGACTAACGGGTGAGAAGTGTAGATGGTGGAAGACAATGGACACAAGCAGGAATGATCCACGTCCCTGGTGGGAAGGGGTGGGCGGCAAGAGAGTTCATCACCCTACTCGGAACAGTGTACCATTTAAAACTTATGAACCATTTATTTCTGAATTTTTTTATTTATTATTTCCACTGGCAATTGACTGCAGGTAACCAAGACCACATAAAGCCAAAGCTCAGATAAGGGAGGGTCTGCCTTATGGTAGAGGCCAGGGGCATGCTGAAGACATCTCACTCTATCCCTTCTTATAGCTGTGATCCAATATTTCTTCTTTCACTACCAAGGCAAAGCTACATGATTCCTACGACAAGTAATGAGAGGTGGAACATTTCTGGTAACATTCCGATTCACGTATATTTGATGTGTAGAAATAGAGAGTGGAAATTCCTCTGAAAGAAGTTCAAGCCTGAAAATTGGCCATTTTTGACATCAGCTCACCACTTCGGCTAATCAATTCTCTTCAACTCTTGACAGACAGGTGAAAGCGGCCGTCTAACAGTTTTTGGTAATTGGCTTTTCCAACTCAAGGTAAGTGCTCTCATTGGTATGCTAATGAAAGTTAATGTATGCTCCCCTTTTTTCCATGGGGCATGGTGACCTTCTTTATGTCATAATTTCCAAATGAATTTCATAGTTTGATGAGAGAGGGATAAAAGCTTTTGATCTCCATCCCTCCCTTTGGTTTTTCTTTTTTAATTCTCTTGTCTTCTTTGAATTTAAGACCATATCCAGAAGTATATGCTTGTAGTTAATAGATGGTATTTTTATGCAAAACTATTTTAGCCCTCTCATTTTATGTCTGAGGAGACTTGGCCCCATATTCTTCCTGTGTATTTCAGTCCTTTCGAATTTTTTAAAATTATTTTATTGTTGTTCAATTACAGTTGTCTGCACTTACCCCCCCCCCACCATTTTTTAAGAGTGGATCAAAATTAAAATGCTTCTGGAAGTGTGACTCTGCTCCTCAGTCGTGAATGAGGTAGCATGTCATGCAAACACCTGGTTTCTTCTTTCCATTATCCTGCTTTCCTCCCAGTCATGGAACCCGGTGAGCGCTACCTTCAACTGCTGCTCACTGTAGGGCAGATGCACACTTTATCTCTGGTTCATGTTAACATTGATTATTCACTCACTGTTGTTTCTTTTTCAACCCTCTGTTTTATCCCCATCCCCGTGATTCCAACTTCTCTCTAATTTATTTCAGGTTATGGACTTGCATTTATTTAGATTTGTTTTTTGTTTGTTTTTCCTTGGAAACTCATCACCTACCTTTTGCTTGTTGTTTTCTCACTCTTCACTTTATTTGTTTTAGCTTATTTTTCACAGTATTTATGCACAGAGCCCATGGCAGTCCCTCTCTCGATATACGACAGAGTGGAGGTGTTAGCTCAGCTCCGGGGTGACAGGCTGTGTGTGTCTGGGGAGCACAGGGAATGTGCTGGATGTCAGGGATTCCAACTGCGGACTTTGACTCAGAACGTTACACTCAATAGGTCTTCTGTTCTTCATCCTCCAATTTCAGGTCTGAGGGGTTTATCTCATATCTACTCATCTCTTTTCATCCACACTGCATCATCTGATTCTCATCTTGCCACAGCTTCCCTCCTGTCCTCTTTCACCACACAGTCCATTCAGGTCATCTAATTTTGCTAAAGGTGAATCAGAACACACACCCTCCAGCTCAAACCCTTTACAGGCTTCTCCTGTTCAAGGATCTCGTCCAACTCATCAGCATGGACTAGAAGGCTGGTGTTGGTGCTTCTACTACGGAACCTCATCTGCCTCTCCTCTCTGTACTCTGAGGACAGTCTGGGCCTCAGCTGCCCAGGCTCTTGCTGACTTTTGATGGTCACACTTTTTTTGGGTATCCAGGCCTTTGCTTATCCTGTTCCTATATCCAGAACAATTTCCACCACACAGTATCTCCCTTCTACTCCTCTTTCTGAGGATGGTGGTCGCTTCTCTAGGAAGACTTATCTGACCCAAATCAACATCTCTCTCTACGTTTCCCATCTTCCCTACAATTGAATTTAGCAAGCTATGTTGTAACAGGTGCTTGACTTTTGTCTTTCATATTAGATAAGCTTGGTCTGTATCTGTTTTATTTTTCTCAGTATCTCCCACTGTGTTCTAATAAACACAGGCTGAAGAACTAATGAGTAAACAGGCAGAGTAACAGGAGCCTCAGAAGCTCATCAGGCCAGATTCTAAAGGCCTTGTGTGCCGTGTAGTGGGTTTTAGATTGATTTTGTAGCAGATGTCCCTGTAGGATTTTAAGAAAAAGAATAACATGTGTAGATTTTCAATTTATAAGTATCCTCCCAGCAGCCTTGTGAAGATTTATATGAACACGAAGACTCGGGACCAGGGAGAACAGCTTGCACACTGTTAGAAGATCACCTGTACAAAGATGAGGCACTGCAATAGCAGTGAAAATGGACAGGGAGATTTCAAAGACATTTAAGAAGAATTTGGAAGGCGCGATAGTCAACAGGATGTAGGAAGTGAGACAGAGAAGACACACACAGTGACTCTCACCTTCTGGCTGGGGTGAGGGCATTGAGGGGAGAGACATTATTCAGTGAGACAAGGGTCAAGGGACGAGAAGACATAGAGAAGCTGCTGGCATGGGTAGGTTGGGATCTGAAGACACAAGGCTAATGAAAGAGGGGTATTCTGAGCAGAAAGGAAGTGCAGGAGACATGGTGCTAAGCAACCAGCCAGGAGGCAAATCTTAAAGGATGGATTTGGTTTTTGTCTCTACCTTTTTCCAGCTGCGTGACCTTCCCAAGTTAACTACTTTAAGCCTTAGTTTCCTCTTCTGTGTAATGGACATAATAATAGAAACTCCTTCTCAGGAAAAACTATGCATTGAAAAGGATGATGTATACAAAAGATTTAGCATAATGTCTGGCAGTAGCATGTACTCAAAAATACTAATTACTGCTGACATTGATACACATGGTAGTGTCCTCAGTTTGTGGGTGGTGGTTGCATCAGTGGGAGAGAATGACAAACCTCAGGTAGGGTGCAAAAAAGAGGGTTGATGGTTGACTCTGTTGAAGAAATGACATTTAAGGGGAAGGTGAGCTAAAAGAGGCCACAGGAGGTAGATTGCACAGGCCGGGTGGAGATTTCAGGGTCACCTCAAGGATCCAAATCTGTGGGGATTGTTGCTGATGTGGCCCGGGGGTCACTACACTGCATTGGCAAAGCCTGACTGGCCCTCCACAAACAAAATTTCAGAGTTATTTTCACATCTTTACATAGAGGCTAGACTTCCATCTCAAAACAGCTTTCTTGAAGTCTGTAATGGCATCACAAACAAATTTGGCCCTTTTCCTGCTATTTGTATTATGAAAATGGACTTTCTTATTATGCCTTTGTATTTTTTCTGCACTGTGTTCCGAGACTGTCTAAATAGCTGCTTTGGGGGAAAAACGTGAATGCGAAGATGCTTGCACGAAGGTCTATTAGGGATTATTGGGAATTCTTTAAAGTGCCCAAATCAATGTTTAATAACCGATTTAGTAACAGCTACATAGAGAAACTCTATAAGCTTTATCTTGTAGTTATACTTTTCATGACTTTAATGGAGCTAATGTGTTTTATTTAACCAATAACTTCACTTTGAAATACTGATCTTTCAGATAAAATAAGTAGGTTAGATTAAGTCTTACGATATCACTGTCACTTTTATTTGAAAATCGAAAAAAATATCTCATTTTTTCTCATCAATGCCACTTGGGTAATAGGCTTAGATTAAAAAATAAGTCTTGAAAGAAATTTGATTGAAGCTTACAATAATTAATGATAGAAGGGATGGTGCACTGGACTGTCAGTGAAAGAGTTATGTATTCAAGTCCAGAGTCTGCAAACAACAACTTTGATTAAAGTTGATGTTTAACTTCCCTGAGCCTCTTTTTCTGTCTCTCTTACAAAATAAATAGGTTAGATTGAATGGTATTTAAGACTCTTTCTAGTTTTTCGTTCTATTCCCAGGAAAATAAACAATAATGTAGTCTGAATTTATAAGACTAGCTCACTGAATCCAGAGTTGTTCATCTTAGCGTCACATTATTAAGTGTGAAAGATATGAATTAAAGCTAAAACATAATAATACTCTTTTACAAAGTAAGTAATGACCTTTTGGAGCTCATTTTTCCCACATGGGATCACACATTCTCTCTGTTTCCTGAGATACCCACTAAAGGGAAAGTAAATAATAAGAACGCTCAAATGCACAGGGTCAAACAGAATGCAGGAGTGAGAGCAGTAAGGGAGTTCAGCTAGGCTGATACAGGAAGGCACCTGTATCCACAGACAGGAGAAAGCCAAACCCACAGCTCCTGCAGGGTCAGAATGCTAGAGACACAGGGGCACCTCACCAGCAGAAACCCTGAGTTTTTCAGGAGGCTGGGGTCACTGGAAAGAGAGGGGGGTGAGGAGGGCCCACGAAGGAGTGTGTGATGGGCAGTGCGACCTCCAGGTCCCTTCCCACCCTAATTCCACAATCCTATCAGCCAAGCAATGGTCCCCAAGCAGGAGGGGGCAGAGATCTGTCTCCGGACCAAAGTCTAGAGAAAGTGGAATCACGCCAGGGAGAAGGCCAGGCACTCTCTTTTGAAGAACCCCGAACCTCAAATAGTGAGTAGACGGCTGAAGATAATCAGATTTGAAAAGAGTTTCAAAACATGACAGAGAAAGGACCAAGTTAAACAAAGAAAGAAGCCAACAGGAAACAGAAATAACAAAGGGGGAGGAAGTCTCTATAATTTTTATGATTGGAGAAATAAGATGAGCAAGAGAACATTAAATAAAAAAATCAGAACATAAGCAAGGTCTTGGGCACTGACTGGTATGGCTCAATTTGTTCGGCAACATACTGAAAAGCAAAAGGTCGCCAGTTCAATTCCTGCTCAGGGCACATGCCTGGGCTATGGGCCCGGACCCACATGGGGCATGTGCAAGAGGCAACCGACTGATCTTTCTCTCGTACATTGATGTTTCTCTCTTTATCTTTCTCCCTCCCTTTCCTTCTCTCTCTAAAAAACAAATAAACAAATAGAATCCTAAAAAAAATAAAGATATTAGAAATTCATGGACAGATCTTAGACATTTAAAACATGATAAAGAAATAAAACAAAATCAATGTAAGAGTTGGAAGATAAAGGCTAGGATATCTTTCACCTGGCATAGGAAAGAGGTGAAAAGAAAGTTAGAGTGGCAGTGCAGAGGTCCATGATCAACTGATGGCAATTCCAGAAATAGTGGAGCAAGAAAAGGTATAGAAAGAAAATTATTAAAGTTTAATGTAAACTTGAGTATCAAGAACCTTGGGGCCCAGTAGGTACTCAGCACACTGAGGGAAGAAGGAACACAATGATGTGCATAATTATAGTTTTAGAACTCCAAGGATGAATTGAATACCCTCAAAACTTCTAGAGAGACTCTAGTTTTGTTTTAAGATTGTATTTATTTATTTTGAGAGAGAGGGGAAGGAAGGGAGAAAGGCAGGGAGAGAAACACCAACTTGTGGTTGTCTCTCACACCCCCAACTGGGGACCTGGCCTGCAACCCAGGCATGTGCCCCAGCTGGGAATCAAACCAGCGGCCCTTTGGTTCTCAGTTCGGCACTCAATCCACTGAGCCACACCAGCCAGGGTGAGAGATTGTAGTTTTGGAGAACAAGTCAAACACAGATGGAAATCAGCATGGAATTTGCTCAACATTAATTCCAGATGATGTAAATAAATGACTCATAACTGGAATCCAATACTCATATGTTTCTCACTCAAGCATGAGAAATAAAGGTATTTTCATGTTGCAAAGACTAATCGATTGTCTTTCCATTCATGTTTTCTGAAGAAACTACTACAGTATTTCTTTCAAAAATAATAGTTCTTAATTCAAGAAAGTCTTGGAAATTGTGGCTTTGGCTCAGGAAAGCAGCATGAGTTGTTCCCGGGATGAGAGCCGAGGGCAGGCCCAAGGAGGGGCCTGTTCCAGGCGCAGAGGAGGGAGAAACTGAGTGGAATTGATCGACTGTCTGATGTGTCTGAGTACTGGGGAAAACAGAGAGAAGCATGGGCTAATCTGATGGAAAAAAATAAGAATAGATATACAGAAGACTAAGCAAATAAAAAATAAATGATTATTAACTTCCGGAAAAACAAATGTTATAAAAATTCATATGTAGGTATAGATCACTACTTGTGCCACAATGATTAACCCGATTAAAGTAATGCAAACACTTGCTATTGATTTAAGCAAAAGTTGTCCTATAACTCTATAGGAAGAATGGGAAATGTGGGTATAGAAGATCTGCATTTTCATATGCCATTAGGGAAAATTGACCAGTAATGATTAAAATGGATAAATCAAGAAATAACACTATAAGTATCTTACTTAACATAAATGAGATAAATACAAGAAAAAATTAAGGTAAAAATAGTTCTTCCCTGTGATGTTATCTGTAGCAATGGGTGGTCTGGGGTAGACGGCTGCTGTTTATAGTGATATGAACAGTAGATTAGTCGAGTAGGATTAAAGCTAACCCCTGAAATCTTAGAGATTTAACACATTTGGGCTTATTTCTCACCCAGTTACTCTATAGACATAGCAGTTCTTTAGGGAAGTTCCCTTCGAAGTGGTGACTCAGAGACCCAACAATGGTGCTTCAAGGTGCACCTTGCCGAGGTGATGGGAGGAAAGAACGGAAGAGTCACGTGGGTGCTTTTAACCACCTTACCTCAGACTGGAAACATGACAGTTCAATGATCTGAAATTGTGGTGCAAACCCTCCAAGCCATGGGGCAACGGGCTGTTTGAGGTTTTGTAGGCTCAAGAAGACAGAAAAATGGGAAATGGGTAGTGTCGGTAATCTTTATCACATCTTTTAATATTACTTGTTTTTTCCCCAAACAGGAATGTGTTATTTTGATGGTAACAATAAAATATAGTCTAGTAAAAACAAGTTCATGGATGGCAGACCTGTAATAGGTTATTACAGGAAACTAAGACACTGAAGTAAGCTGCCAGTACCAATCAGGACCTTCCTCAGCTTTTCTCCCCATGTCCTTGCTATTGTCAGAGCACATTGGAGGCTGGCCCTAACCACTTCGTCAATTGTAATACTTTTATGTCATTAGGATTGCTTGGAAAAAAGAAAAAATATGCAGCTATCACATGTCTTATATGGTAAAAATTGAGCCACAAAAACAAAATAAATGGAGCAGACCCCCTTTTTTACTATCGTTATTCTAACAGTAATAATGGGCACAACAGTGCCTACACAGGGTTCACCCTCAAAGTAGTGTGTTCCATAGCTCCATCCAAATTGAGTCATTCTCCCTCCTTTCACGCCAGGAAACTTCCTGATCTGCATGGAATGTGTTGGCATCATCCCGCCCACGGAAATGATCACTCCCACTTTATGATCTGAATCACATTCTTGCTATTAAATCTTCTCTGATATCCCAGAAGACATGTCTCTATACTTACAGAACTCTTTATCTGCACAACTAAATTGTCATTTTAGGGGCAGAGTGTCAAGTGTCAGTTCTATTGTTGTCCTGTGCAGCAATGTAACTCTTTCATTCTCTTTGTCCCTTCATGTGCTGGTTTACTATCTTTAAGTCTGTCTTGTAAGGCTCTTGAGGCCAGGGGATGTGTCATCCAGCCTCTCCTGCCTCCCTCCACTATGTGCACCTTCTTCATATCCCTCTTCCACACCCCTCTCCTGCTCTTCCAAGGATTGATTCAGGACTTGCATATTTATTATGCAAATGAAAGATGCCTAAATAATTGTTTTGGGACAAAAATGTCTGGCCCACAAAGTTGGCATGTGGACAGCAGCCTTTGAGCATGTGCTGTCCCTCACTCCTTGCCTGGTGGCTCCCGCAAACAGCTCTGGCAGAAAGCATGGCCAGAACTGCAGCCCCGACTGGTCTAAGGGATGGCTGTTCAGAAGGCTGGTGTTATCATTGCTCACTCTTGCTTTTCCCTGCTTATTGGGATATTTTAATCATCATGGGTTTAAGAAAGCAAAGATAGGTCTTGAGATGATATTTTCAAGTACCTTTATTTTGAGAAACACTGGTTAAGTAGGGCTGTCTTTCTAAGATACTCATGGTCAGATGCTGAACATTAGAAACCCCAAATACTTTGTGAATAAAAAGGGGCTGCTGCCATGAATGCTTTCCACAAACTCTTCTGAAACTCTCCACCTAGGAGAGAGAGGATGGGGGAGAAAAAGAAGGAGAACACCAGGTTAAACCCCACAGCCGGGACTGCGTGGTGCAGAGGCTGTATCTAGCGGACAGGGTATTCTTGCTCCCAAAGTATTACTGTGAACTTCCTCACAGCGACTGGGGATGACATGGATCGGGGAATAATTTGTTCCATTTTGACAGAAAGCACATCCCGGTATCTCTGTGTTGGGCTCAGTGGTCACCGAGAAACTAAATCATCAGTTTCAATGGCTTTCCACAGTTTGGTGATTTTAATACCATGGCTATTTTAGGTTGCCACAATGTTGGCAGTAGCTCTCAAAGATGGCCATGAAAACAGTTAGAAGAAGTAACTCCTTATGGTTTCAAAGTCATTAAAGATGACCTCGTATGACATCATGGCAGGAGGATGAAGAAGAAACAGTTTGAAGGAGCAGACTGGACAGAGTCTGGGGACTTCCATAGTATTTGTGGATGGGGGTGGGTTGTAAGGTGCCTAGAAGTCCCTCATGATCATGCACCCAGGCCCCTGCTCAAAACAGGGAGCTATGCAATATTAACAAATGTTCAAAATATTTGCATTGTAAAGAAAATTAAACAAATAGCAGAACTGTGTATTGATTTCCTGCATACTTAGCATGCTGCTTCAATGATTACCAGTGTTCTTCCATCATGACTGATGGTTTATTGCCTTTATTACCAGCTTTATATATTTATTCATTGGGGGTATGTAAAATTTACACACATAAACACATGGATGGAATCCCCACTCTGTCTCTTTAATTGCCAGCTGCTGCCTTTGCTCTGAGCTCCTGGTGACCCTCTGCATGTGAAGTTTTGTTGTCAACCAGGTGTCAGGATGAACTTTACATGGTGGTTCTGAGCCTCACCCCTCTGTCCATTCTTCCTTCTGGAATTCGCCCTAAATTTCTGGCAGCTCTACCAGGAGCTAACTCTATGCTCTGACACTTTGCCAGCTCGACACCTGCTGCCTTGAGTCGCAGGTGGGGTGGAAGTTACGCTCGGAGAAGATACCAGGCCTCACATATCTCATTGGTTACAGTGTCTGTCCATCAAGGACAGGCTCTCCCCGGGTTCCTGCTTGCCTCTGCTTTCCTTTGTCTTCAAATAAACTAAAAAAAAAAAAAATGACTACATATGATATTTACCACCTGCAGGAGGAAGTTTAGTCAAACCAAACTACTTTTTCTTTCTGGAAGCTGGAATAAACTTCTACCTAATAAACTTTTGGAACTTAAATATTTCATCTGGAATTTTTATTTTAAGGCAATAAGATTTCCAGGCTCACTTGTCTTTCCCATTGGCCCATGTCCACAGAACTCTCCATAGATGATTTCTTTAGCCTGTGGGAATGCTTAGTGAACTGTACTTGTTTCCTTTTGCTGCTGTAACAAATGATCACAAACTCCGTGGCTTAAAACATATACATTTTTTATCTTACAGTTCTGTAGATCAGAAGTCCAACATGGGTCTCACCAGGTTAAAATCAAGTCGTCTTCAGGGCTGGCACCTTCTGGAGGGTCTGGGAAGAATCTGTTTCCTGGTGGTTTTAGCTTCCAGAGACTCATGGTTTTCTTTTTTTTTTTTTTTTTAAAGATTTTATTTATTATTTATTTTTTAGAGAGAGGGGAAGAGAGGGAGACAGAGAGGGAGAGAAACAGCAATGTATGGTTGCCTCTCACATGGCCCTCACTGGGGACCCGACCCGCAACCCAGGCATGTGCCCTGATGGGGAATCGAACCGGGACCCTCTGGTTCCCAGTCTGCGCTCAATCCACTGAGCTATACCAGCCAGGGCTTTTTTTTTTTTTTTTTTTAAAGATTTTATTTATTATTTATTGAGACTCATGGTTTTCTGCTCCATCTCTGAGGCCAGTGACATTGGTGGAGTCCTCACATCCCTGGGACTTCCTCTTTGGCTTGCTCATTCAATTTTAAGGAACCTGTGATTATGCTGGTCTGCCTGCATATTCCAGGAAAATCTCCCTATGTTCAGGCCAGCTGATTGGCAATGTTAATTCCATCTGTACCCTTAATTCCTCCTAACACAGTCACAGATTCTGGGGAGAGGACATAGGCATCTGTGGGTCACTATTGTTTTGTCTACTGTATGAACAGATGTTATTCAGGCTGCTGCAACCTAATAGGTTCCTTCAACCACTGTTATTTCTCTAACACTGTTCTCTGCATTCATAGCCCAGACAAGCCTCAGCCCCACAGAGTTCAGGAGGTGCCTCTTCAGCATTACACACGGAACAACATTTGTGTTTCCTCTGGACCCCATATCATGGCACACACACTGTAGTTAGCATCATCAAGGACTCAGTGAACCCTCCCATGCAGGAACCACACTTGCTATGATGCCCTTCCTCCTGTTCAAGCTCCTACGCATTGTACATCCAACTTTAATTTTTACCTCATCACTTCCTTCTCAGGCTTTCAGTAAAACCACATTTAATAGCCAGTAGAAGAGAATATTGGTCTTTTCATTTTGAAGAGAGATTCAGCTTTATCATTTGCATATCTACGTATCGAAGTCAACAAATAGTGCTTCTTCAGCACTGCCTACCGAGGTGGCAACCATCTCCTACTTGGCACCAAGATCATCAAAAAGAGGACCAAGAAGTTCATCTGGCACCAGTCAGATCAATATGTCAGAATGTAGTGTTAAAGGGCAGAAATCCACAGGCATTTATTATATAGGGTATGCAGAGGACTCAAGGGCTAGATCTTGATGCCCGACATTGGTTATGGGAACAGTGAGAAAGCAAAGCACGTGCCACCCAGGGGCTTTTGGAAAGTTCCTGGTCCACTGCATCAAGGAGCTTGAAGCGCTGCTGATGTGCTGAGGTTGCTCACAACGTCTCCTCGAAGAACCGCAAAGCTGTTGTGGAAAGAGCTGCCCAGCTGGCCATCAGAGTCACCAGTCCCAATGCCAGGATGCACATAGAAGAAAATGAGCAGAGAGCTGGTATGCATATTGTATGTATGTTAATAAAACCATAAAATTCTGCCAACCCCCCAAAGTTATAAATACCAAAATCTGTCCTACTTAGGGTTCTCCGGAGAAACAGAACCCATAGGATGCATAGATTTATAGAAAAAGATTTACTATGAGACGTTGGCTCATGATTACAGAGGCTGATAAGTCCTATAACCTGCCCCCTACAGGCTGAATACCCTGGGAAGGCAGTGGTGGAGTTCCAGACCAAACCCACAGGCCTGAGAATTGGTGGCGGTGATGGTGCAGGTCCTGGTCTCTGTCTGAAGATCCAAGAAGCAGGAGCAGCGATGTCAGAGGGCAGAGGAGTGGATGTGCCACTCAGGCAGAAAAAGAACCAGCCCTTCCTCTGCCTTTTTGTTATATTCAAGTCCTCCACTGGTTAGATTATCCTCAGTGGATAACTCTTTGACACTTAGGTGTGTGCATTTTGTACATACATGTGCATACATACAGATGTGTACACACAGATATGCAATAAATACATATAATGCTCTAATAAATTCTTAAGTTGTTTTAGGAATATGCTTATAGACAAGTTATGACTAATTTTCTATTAATTTTTCACATAATTATGATGATATTAATTACTATTCCAAAGGGAAGATTTAAATGATTTTCTCTGAAGACCCTTCAAAAGGGAATTCAGAAAAGTATACTTTCAAGAAAACCCCCCTCACCCATGCATTTTCTACTGTACTGAGAGCCCTGCACCCTTCCACATTGCAGTTCACCCCTCATAAATTTAATATGTTTTGTGGCAACTAAATACCATGCAGACACATTTTTGAAGCAAGCCATGTACTATTATGGGCTTTTGAGTGGGTATTTTTCTTCCCTAATCTGTAAGATTTTACATGCTGAGAAGGGACACTACATGGATAGATTTAATTAGGAAGTTTGTCTTCCGTCATTGGCTTCTATGAGGATTTTCAGTATTGTTACCATTTTCGGAAGCCATCACCATTTTTAAGATTACTTTTTACTAGAAAAGTTATTTTACACCTGGAGACCCTGATAAATTGTACATAAATCAAGTTTCCATCAATTGCAGTTCCTCATAGAAGCCTCTCTATTTAAAGTAAGTGCTTCTCTAAAATAAACTATCATAAAACACTAACCTGATCCTTGCCATTGACTTGTTTGGTTTAGACATGCACAGGTGGGAAAGATTAGACAGACTATAGTTAGTGTTAGTTCTGATTTATTTTAGCAAATGAGCTCTAAAAGGTGACATTGATGGTTAGAAGTAAACAGGGAAGATTAGGGTTACCCTTGACCACACGTGATTTTGTCTGCCTCCCACAGCGATGGCCACAGGGGCACACTGAGTTAGGACTTTGCTGTGTTCTCCGGTGACCTTAACCTTGAGCCAGCCCTGGTTCAGCTCATTACTGGAATCACTTTAATTTTTCACGAGGGACCCACCTCTCTTTCCTTTTGATTTTTTTCAATAAAGAAAAGGCATAAAGAGACACCTCTAATGGCTCTGATTTGTTAATAATGGGTTTTGCTCAAAACAGAAATTGGTCCTGCGAAGGGGATGACCTCGTTTATCCTCCTCTCAGAGCTGTGTGTGCAGGAGCGGCTTCCTCTGTTATTGGAGCTCACTCCGCCAGGAGAGGTAATTACAGGGAAAATTAAATCTATGGACTGTGTCCTATTGCCTGTTACCTGCACGACACTGGAGGAGCTGGCTCCCGTGTGCTTACCGCCTGTTTAGAAGATTCATGTTTATCTAATAGGAAGTCAATATTATTGTCTGGGAAGGAGTCGGGGTACTGCTAACGACCCATCAGGGACGGCTTTCCCAGCCCGAGGCCACGCTCGGGTGGCTCCCTAACCACTTAAAGGCTCTCAGACCCCATCTCCTCTCAAGTCGACCAGCAGCCCATCATTCATCCATCTTAACAGGCTTCACGGTGACAGAGTTCAAGTATCCTGTCGTGGGTAGAGCTGAAACACTGTCCAGACAGGCCTCTGGTGGAAAAGGAATGTTGCTGGCCGTGAGCATCTAGGCGTGGCTCTGTCCTAACATGAAGCTGGACTTCCTGTCCTGGGAGGGTGACTGACCATGGGCAAAATGAGGTTGGTTTGTACTTCAGAAAACCACAAGTCTGAGCACATCATGGCACCGTTTTCTCTAAGTCCTGTTTGAGACAGCTAATGCAATGTAATCCACATTTTATACTGAGGCAATGCTGTAATACCATGTAATATAATATTAAAATAAGTTAATATAATCCATATTTTATAGGAAGCAATGCTATAATATCATGCAGTATGATATTATAATAAAGTAATATAATTCATATTTTATAGTGAGACAGTAATGAGGCAAAGGAAGACCAAGGACCTGAGTCAAAATTATTAATACATATGCTATATATGAATATTATAAATATGGTATTAGTCAGGGAATTGTGATTATGGAGGCAGGTCTGTCCTAAGATTGGCCAGTGAGTTGGCAAGCTAGAGACTCAGGAGGGCTGATGGTTTATCTTTAGTCAGAAGTCTAGAAGGCTCAAAATGCAGGAAGAGTCAACATTTCAGCTTGAGTCTGAAGGCAGGAAAGAAGCTGATGTCTCAGTTCAAAGGTCATCAGGCAGAAGAATTTTTCCTTACTTGAGGGAATAATAGCCTTTTGTTCTATTCAGGCTTTCACGTGATTGGACGAGGATCACCCACTTTAGAGAGGGCAATCTGATTTGCAGCTTACTGATTTTTATGTTAATCTCACCCAGAAACACCCTCCCAGACACCTACAGAATAATGTCTCACCAAAGATCTGGGCACCTCTGGTCCAGTCAGACTGACACCAAATTGACCACCACGTGGACTGTTGCCGCATTTTGGCTAGCTCCCCCACATGCCTGAGCTTCAGCAAATACTTCTTTACCCTCTCTGAATAATCACTGTTGGGGAGAATGAAATGGCATGCGTAATGGGGCTGCAAAGGATAAGCATTTAGCAGGGCTTCAAATAGTTCCCTTTGCACCCTGTTACACAGTTGTCTTCTTCAGGAACCCACTTATCCCTAGCCCGTAATTAACACACTTCTTCATCTCCCCTTCCCATTGGTGACGTCTCATGTACACACAAGCTGTCTTCTGCATCCTACAAGCCCATTAGCTGCATTCTCCAGGAATGGGGCCCATATTTTTCAGCCAGTTGACAGTTGTGTCCTGAGGCTTCTGTGTGGGGGAAGAAGTTATCCAATATTGATTCCTATAGATGGTTAATTAATCTTGCTCTCTCCTCTGGGGACCCAGTTCCCATTATTTCTATCTACTGTTTGCTTCTTACAGATACTTGGGGGGAAATAGTGCCTCTGGGTTTACCATCTGTTCCCTTGTGTAAGGACTGGGTCTGACCAGTCTTGGGAAAACAGCTGGACATACAGAATACTGGGGACCAAGGGGCAAGAGTCAAGAGGAAAGACACACACTTTCATTGTCCCCATTTCTACTGCAAACCAGAGAAGTTTGGAGGACAGGGAGTGACAGCAGGGGTCAGAGAACCTGAGATTTGGGGGCTGCGACCACGTCAGAGCTGCAAAAGCATTCTTAGAGCCAGCATTCACCTTACTAACAGGGGGCCATGACCAATTTGCTGACATAAGAAACATGTAAGAAAAACGATTTATGGACAGATTTCAAGCATTCATCACAGGACAATAGGGGGAAGTCTTTCCCTTTTAAAATATATGACAAAGTAGGAGCTCCAAGTAGGAAAACCCCTTAGAAAGAGCAGATAAGAAAGGGTAGTAGGAGCAGAGAAGAGTGGGAAGGAGAAGGGAGTCATGGGGGTTTAAGAAGCAGGAAGAGTGATGTAGTAAGAATGGGGAATTCTTTAGGAAATAAGGCAACGTATAAACAAAATTACCCCCAGTGCCCCGCTGTGCTCACAGTGAATTGGACCCACTCCTCAGCGTGAAGTATGCTCTGCTGTTGGTTTAGGGATCACCAGGCATGTGCCCATGGGCACATGTGCACACCACTGGGACATTCTACCTCATTCCAAGGCTCACCCTCCTCTGGGCCTATCTGCACATTTTGCGTTAATCATACACGCATGGCACTTCCTGTTTAATCACTTGGCAATTATCTGGTTTATATCTTCTGTTTTCATCTCCTAAACAAGATTTGCCTCATCAGATCTTACAATTGCATTTGACATGGTAACGAATAGTTGAATTATTTGTTCCTTGCAAATGTCATTATTTACCGTGTAATTTCCTGGAAGACACAGCTTCCAAGAGTTCATATAGAATTCACTGTGCAATTATCACTCTTGCCACTGTCATCCCCCACAGCTGAAGCGGCCAGTGGGGAGGCCCTGCCAGAAGCCGAGGCGCCCAGGCACCGAGCCACGGTCCAGTTCAGGAAGTCATGTGGTATTGGAGGATGCTTCCTGAGAGTAATAACTATGCTCTGTGAGCATCGAGAAACCAGTTAATTTTGTTTTGTCCATGTCTTCATTCAGAATATGAAGTAACAAGAGAGAAGGAAGGTTGTACCAAATAATTAGAAAGAACAAAGAAGGATTAGGAAAGAATGCAGATGACTTTGTGAAAAAACATCTTTGTTTCATTTAGCTCTCTCCTTGCTTAAGAGTTAAGAAAGATGGGGTTCTTATAAGGGCAGACAAACTGGGTCATGACAACCCAGATCCCCTCTGAGGTGTGCCAGAGGGTTAGAATAAGACCACATCCTCAATTAAATCTAATCCTGCTTATTCCATCCCCACAGGTGTATGGCAAAATGTAAAATGAGAATTCCACATACACTAGGAATAGTCTAACTCTAGATTCATAACCCCAAGCCTAATAATGCAACATTTCTCATTATCCTCAAAGATATTTTTCATGTGTTGTCTTCCCTCCACAAGCTCACGGATCACACTGACTCTCAGCTCGCTGCTCTTCCCCATTTGTGTGGCAAGGGAAGGAGTCACAGGGGCTCCCTCCACCTAAGCCACCCATTCCCCTAGCGAGCCCTGCACCAAGGTGCTCTACCTGCCCTCCTTTGGTTAAAGACCCATGTTTCTCAACTTGGCTATAAGTTAGAAGTAACTAGGAGCTTTTAGCATTTAATTTTATTTTTAAAAATTTATTATTCAATTACAGTTGAAATACAATACTATTTTGAAGATATATGCTCCCCTATGTCCCCTGATGCATTATTTACAACAGCCAAGATTTGGAATCAACCTAAGTGTCCATCAATAGATGAATGAATAAAGAAGTGATTCATATACACAACGAAATATTACTCAGCCATAAAAAACCAAAATCTTACCTTTTGCGACAATGTGGATAGACCTAGAGGGTACTGTGCTGATTGCAATAAGTCAGACCGAGAAAGACAAATACCATATGATTTCACTCATATGTGGAATCTTAAGAACATTATAAATGAGCAAACAAAAACAGAAACAGACTCACAGACACAGAGAACAGACTGATGGTTGCCAGATGGGAGGGATCTTGTGGAATTAGATGAAAAGGATGAGGGAATAAGAAGTACTACAAAACTGTCACGGGGATGTCAAGTAGAGCACGGGGGATATAGTTAATGGCATTATAATAACTATGTATGGTGTGAGATAGGTACTAGACTTATCACGGGGATCACTTCGTAAGGTATATAAATATCTGTTCACGGTGTTGTGTACATGAAACTAATGTAAAACCTGAGAGCTTTCGAACTGCGCAGCATTCAAGGGCACTGGAAGCATTCCCGCATCCTGCGTGGGGCCTGGACACTCACAGGGCTTCTTCCTGTAATGCTCATTCTGATAACACCCCGGGCTGCTGTCTCATCTTCTTCAGGTCTTCACTCAATTGTCAACTGTCTCAAGGAGGCTTTGCTCAGCACTGACTGAAAGCTCCCAGGATTCCGTATCTTCTTTCTTGGATGTTTTTCTCACGGCATTGACCAGGGCATGGACTATTGGAATTCTCTTCTGAGTCTTTGCCACTAGAATTGAAGCTCCATGAGCGTGGGGACTTCCTGGGTGTCTATTTTGCTAATTGCTATATTCTGGAGCCTGGAACAACACCAGGCTGAAATCAGGAGGTTTGTTTGTTGAAAGTAAATTATAAAATGAACACAGAGTCAATCATCCCCTGAACAAAAGTTTATCTGTTTGGAGGCCAGAAAACTGTGTCTCAGCTTCTCAGAAGCAATGAGAACATTGACCACCCCCCCTCACCAGTGACACCAGTGAGGTGTCCTGTCCAGTCCTGTCATTAACCTGCTCAGATGCCATCCCTACCCTAGGTGAGAGAGTTTCCGGTTGAGTCTTGTTTTATGGGACTTACTCGAAAATTACTCATAATGTGTTGGGAAAACCAAAGAGAAAAGTCCCGAGAGCCATGTGGTCCATTTTTCTCTATTCACCAGGAAATTGCTCGGGGGACA
>PVJI01010527.1:0-60170 GCA_004026765.1 Micronycteris hirsuta
CTAAGTTGGATGTCAAGATTTCTTCTGGGCCTGTGTTACCTTCTTCCTTTGGGTGGGAGGATGGAAGATGTGTGTCACCTAGATTGTTCCTCCTGTCACGAGATATGAGTAGGTGCCTTCCTCCTTGTCCTTTCAGAGTTCTTCTTCGGTGGCCTCTTACATTATTTCCAGCATTTACAGGTGTGCTTAGTGAGGCAGGGGGGAGGAGGAGTGGAACAGGAGGAAGCAAGCCTAAGTCATCTTGTTTAGACTGGAAGTCGGAGAGGGAAAAACTTGGAAAATATATTGTAAAGTACCAACAACTTGTAAAACAATGACTTTTTTCTCACAGGATCTTCAACATCATATTCTAATTCATGTTAAATGCATTATATACATTAAAATATTTATAATTTATAGATTCATTTTCCATAATTATATAATTTAATATGTCTATTTTACTAACCAGTTTATTCCCAGCACTCAATCCCAGAATACCCACATAGTCACAGTATCTGTTTAACATATGGTTGTTAAATAATTAAATTATAATTTATATTTTTATGAGTGATAAATTGAGACGCATGGTTTATGTGACCTGTCTAAAATTATGTAACTACTTACTGGTGAAGTTAGGAATTAATATGAAACACTTTTTTTCCACTAGACACCAAATGTTTTGCCCCTGGAATATCATATACAAATTCTTTTATTAACTATTGTTGGTTCTATTTTGTTTCTGTTACCGTAGTCCCTGATTTTCCATAGTTTTGATTTCCTTGGTTTCAGTTACCTATGGTCAACTTTGCTACAAAAATATTATTTGGAAAATTTCAGAAACAAACAGTTTATGAGTTTTCAACTGTGGATGGGTCTGATTAGGGTGATTAAATCTCATGCCTTCCTGCTCCCTCCTGCCCGGGATGTGAATCATGCCTTTGTTCCAGCGCCTCTGTGCTTTAGATGCTCCACACCAGCTAGCCGCTTAGTAGCCAACGTGCTTATCAGATCCACTGTCTTGGTATCACAGTGCTTGTGTCAAGTAATCCTTATTTTACTTAACAATGATTCCAAAGCACAAGACCATTGGTGCTCTCAATTTGGGTATAATCAAGAGAAGCCATAAAGTGCTTTCGTTAAGTGAAAAGGTGAATACAGTACAATAATATTTTGAGAGAGAGCACATTCATATAACTTTTATTACAGTA
This sequence comes from Micronycteris hirsuta, assembly GCA_004026765.1. Taxonomy (NCBI): domain Eukaryota; kingdom Metazoa; phylum Chordata; class Mammalia; order Chiroptera; family Phyllostomidae; genus Micronycteris; species Micronycteris hirsuta. The sequence goes on from PVJI01010527.1 coordinate 1,188, forward strand.
TTTTGTTATAATTGTTCTATTTTTATTACTCATTATTATTGTTAATATCTTACCATATCTACATGATAAATTAAATTTTATCCTAGGTATGCACATATGGGAAAAAACGTAGTGTATGTATAGGGTTCTGTACTATCCAAGGTCTTGGAATGTAACCTCTGTGGATATCTGAGAGTGACATTGTAAATACAACTATTTCTGGTATCATTTAGTTATCCTTGAGATTTGTTAAGTAATAGTTTTTAAAAAGCCTCTGTACTCAGTAATCAGATATTACCAATGATAATACTTTTGTCTGAGATTAGTTATCAGTGCTTTTTAAAGCTCCAGAATAAAACTAATCTCTATTATAGAATCCACAGCTGGCCTGATGGTATTTTAATAATGAAAGTAATTGGTATTTTTTCATATTCACAGGATACAAATGATAATTTGTCTCCTGTGTACAGAAAGAGTGATTTTTATTCATAAATGATTAAACTTGATATTGATCAAATTATATTTTTCCATGTTTTAGAGATGATTTTTGATACATGTATTTTACATAAACCTAATAATGTATTTATTATATTCTTGGACAATGTAAAATTTGATTGAATAATAATAGAAGGCAACCATAATTTGAAATAGAATTATTAGGCTAGTGTAAGTTAGGAAGGATAAAATTTATTATGGTTTTGATTTGTTATTTCAAGGTATCAAAAAGTTTATTTGATAATTCTAAGTTCAAGGATGAAGAGTGCTAATGATAAAAAATGTAGGAAAATGGCCCTGACCAGTGTGGCTTGGTTGGCTGGGCATTGTCCCACAGCATGAAATGTGGTTTGATCTTTGACCTGGTCACATGCCTGGGTTTTGGGTTTGGTGCCCAGTCAGGGTGCATGTGAGAGGCAACTGATCAGTGTTTCTCTCTCACATTGATGTTTCTCTTTCTCTCTTTCTCCCTCCCTTCCCTTCTCTCTAAAAATAAATAAATACAATCTTTTAAAAATTAAGAAAATGAGAGCATATATTTATTTTTATTTTGTGTACTTCACTATAAGCACATAAAACTTCAAGAAGGCAGTTTTTATTTACTTGTTGAAAGCCAACTTTAAAGTACTATTATTGATTTGGTAAATTTAACTTAGCTCAAGTCAAAACCTTGTTAACTAAGTATATCGCCTCATTGATATATGTGTGTGTGTGTGTATACACATATATACATATATACACACATATATGCATACACACACATATATTCATACACATTCGTGTTGCCTAAAATAATACTGAGAATTTTCATCTTTTTGAATGTCAATTATTTTTAATGTTGAGATTATTCAATTTGATATTTCAAAGGAGTTTTTTATAAACAATTCAGATTTAATGACATCTAAATTGCTTATTTGTATAATAATGTTAGTAAATGACATGGGGAATGTACAACTAAAGATTTTTTTTAAAGATTTTATTTATTTATTTTTAGAGAGAGGGGAAAGGAGGGAGAAAGAGAAGGAGAGAAACATCAATGTGTGGTCGCCTCTAGTGCACCCCCTACTGGTGACATGGCCTACAACCCAGGCATGTGCCCTGACTGGGAATCAAACTGGCAATGCTTTGGTTTGTAGACCTGTGCTCAATTCACTGAACTATATCAGCCAGGGCCATAACTAAAGATTTTAAAATTTTATAACTTTAAGTTGTGTTATGTATCTAAATGCTGGTCATTCTGGTCACTAATTAGATTAAGACAATAGCAATACTATTTTTTTAAAAGATTTTATTTATTTATTTTTAGAGAGAGGAGAAGGGAAGGAGAAAGAGCAATGTATGGTTGCCTCTCACATGGTGCTCACTGGGGACCTGGCCTGCAACCCAGGCACGTGCCCTGACTGGGAATCAAATGGAACCTTTTGGTTCCCAGCCCGCGCTCAATCCACTGAGCTACAGCAGCCGGGCTAGCAATACTATTTTTGACATTAGTGTTATTTAGTATTATTTGAATATATTGTTTAACATTAGTATTGGATATTGACCTATTTTGAAATAATTTTGGAAGAATGGAACAATTCCTTAGGAAACAGTCTGGTGTACTATAAAGACAATTGGTTAGATATTGGATAAAAGGGCTCAGACATGGGGTTGAATGTTTACTTTCTAGCATATGACTTTGGGGCAAGCAATTTAGTGTCACTATAGCCTTAGTTTCCTCATTGGTTACAGAGCAAGTAAAATTCCTGCTTTACAAGGTCATTTGGAGGATGATAGATAATATACAAATCAATTTAAACATGACTTATTAAATAATAGATGCCCAGAAAATTGTCATCATGATCTATTTGTATACGCCTTTATTTGGTTATGGTAATGAACATATTTTCATACACTTAGTAAAATGCGTGTCAGCTTGTCCACTGGCTTGCTGACTCAGAGCATGACTTTCTGATAGAAATGAATCATATAAGAGCTCATTTTAAATTTTTCATAAGATGGTTGTGCCAGAAGGCCAAACTTGGTGCAAGGAGTTAGATCAGACCTGCTAGATGAGTGAAGTGTTATGACAGGGTGACCAGAAAGCCACGTCAGCTGCTCTGTGACCCAGCACAATTTAGTTGTATAATGAGATATTAGCAAACTAGAAGAAGAATCTTGCTTTAAAACAATATGTTCAGATTGGAAAAGGAAAATGTGGAGCTCTGACCGGTGCGGTTCATTTAGTTGGGTGTCATACCAAAGAGCAAAAGGTGACTGGTTTGACTCCTAGTCGGGACACATGCCTGGATTGCAGACGCTTCCCAGTTCAAGGGGCAATCAATCACTGTTTCTCACTCACGTCATTGTTTCTCTCCCTTTCTCTCCCATCTCTCATAAAAAATAAATAGAATCTAAAAAAAAGAAAAAGAAAAAAATGGAAAAATGTTCCATTGAATTCTCTTTAACATAAGTAAAATTGGCACTGTTAGAGAAAGACTTCATATGCTTCAGCAATTTAAAAAAGAAAAGATGGAAGCTACACTAACCTACACCCAGTAGCAAACTGGAATTACAGCTAAATTATAGAAAAATCATTCTGAATAACCAACTGAACACCAGCTGGAGAGAAGAAGCCTTGTAACCAGGGACTTACGGAAGTAACCACATCACCACTTCAAGGCTAGTAGGAAGTGTGGAGGTTTGATGGGGCTGGCTAGGCTCCCACAGGCAGCAGCTGAAGTTCTGGAGGGATATTTCAGTGACTGGGGCGGTTCCTCCTGAGAAGTGTGGGGTCTAACCCCAAGCGTGGCTCTCCATCCTGGAGCACCAGAACTGGGAAAGAAACCCAAATAACATCTCCTCAGACAAGGGAAACAAAAGAAAAAATAAATAAATGGGACTACACCAAACTAAAAAGTTTTTGCACAGCACAGGAAACCATCAACAAAATAAAAAGACAAACCACTGAAGGGGAGAATCTATTTGCCAATAAATCTGATAAGGTATTAATATCCAAACTTATAAAGCATTTATAAAATTCAGTACCAAAACAAACAAACAAAAAATCCAGTTAAAAATGGGCAAATGTAGTGATTATGGGCAGAGGGAGTGGGTGAAAGTGGAAGAGGGTATAAGGGGGATAAATGGTAGTAGAAAACATACAATAAAAATTTTGACCCCTGGCTGGTGTAGCTCAGTGGATTGAGCATGAACTGGGAGCCAAAGGGTCACCAGTTCGGTTCCCAGTCAGGGCACATGCCCAGGTTGTGGGCCAGGTCCTCAGTGGGGCCACATGAGAGGCAACCACACATTGATATTTCTCTCTCTCTCTTTCTCCCTTCCTTCCCCTCTGTCTAAAAATAAATAAATAAAATCTTTTAAAAATTTTTCAAAAAAAGAATAATAAATTAAATATGAAAAAAATAAAAAAGAAAAAGTTGTACTTAGCCTTGAAATCCATGTTGAACTGAAACATTCTCACATCTCTTTGGGTTTTTGATAAATTTTCTTTGCATACCTTTCTAATAAGTTAATATCATCAGAACCTCTTCATCTTTAAACTTCTGAAATATACTTTAAATTTGCAAGGAATTTAATTAGAAAACAGTTGAAACTTTTATTCTCTGATCTTTTCTAGCCAAGTTTTTAATTTGCTTTGAAGTTGAAGACATCACAATTTGTATCTAGTAAACATAAAAAGAAAGTGGTTAAGGAGGCTCACCATCAGCTAAAATGGCTTTATTATTTTTACATTAAAAAATAGACCATTTTAAAATTGACATATTTAAAGTCAATGAGACATTCAGACTGAATATTTTTTAAGGTTTAAATAAGAACTTTTCACTGATGTGTTTTCCCTTTAAATCAGAAGCAGTCCAACGAACCTCATCTGCGTGCTATGACATTTTGATGCAGATAGTTCATTGGCACACATCAAGTGATACCCATGCTTTATGATTGTGCTTTACAGGATACACTCATGAATGTCAACTTTTTGCTAAGTTTGACTTATTTTTATATACAAATTTTTAAACTGCATTAAACTTTTAAATTTGAAAAATGCGTATGTTCTTTTACCCATAAATACTTTGGAGTATTTTTCTATAGGATAGAAGCACCAGTATGTAGTAACACACACACACACACTAGAAGAAAAGTATAGAAAAGAATAGGCAAGAGCAACTGAGTATGTTTAGAAAAAGTCTTGATTCACATGTTCAAGTTGGTATGAGTGATTTTATAGTTAATGTTTATATTTTATATATTTTATATTTTTAATTAGGAACATGTTACTTTGCTATATTGATTATTTCTTGAATGGAAATTATACAAAGAGGAGCTATTATCATAACAGTTCTGAAGTAAGAGAGTTAGTTTGAGAAGGAATGTGAGGTTTAGGCTAGCCACCAGTTGTGATTAGTCTGTATAAACCATATCTGTTCAATCAAGGTTCCAACAGGAACTTTGGCACAAGCAAATTGTAATACTTCAAGGGTGGCTTAGTTGTAAAAGGCGTAAGTGAAGGGGTTGGATCCAGGTATGGCATAAATGAATTTCCAGGGGTTGTTCAGGAACCAGAAGCTACCAATAGCACAGCTGTTACCAGTCTAAGTTCAAAGAGATCAGTGGAGGGAGAAACGTCAGAACCCAAAAGGAGAGGAAGTCATATCATAAGAACAGTGACCTTTATTCAAGGACAGAGTCAGCTCAAGGCAAGCTTACGGGGAGTGAACCGGGGAAATAAAAACCTTGCACTCATTCTCATCTCTCCCACCATTTCCTGCCAGAGCTCCTTGACTGAACCCTAGCAGGGCCAGAGGGTAAGGGATCCACTGATGTCATCTATCTGGATCATTCTGGGCAGAGAATGAGGGAAGTGTAGAGAGTGAGTCTTGAGGAGTAAATAGAAGCTATCTGGCATAAAATACCCAACATTATTTTTGAACTAAAAATCAAAATAACCCAGAGGGTAGGAAAAACTATTATAGTATGCAAAATATTGATATCCATTTTCTTTATGGGCTTATAGAATTATTTTTAATTCACCTAAGCCCAAAGACAGAATTAAAAAAATAATTTGGACATGGCCTTGTTTCTAACTCTCCTTTGTTCGTAAGTCCTTGTGTCTTTCCAAAACTCTGACGAGGGCACAGGACATCTTAGAGTGAAGGTGGAGGACTGTAGTTCTCCAAGATGAATATGGCCCCAACCCCCTCAAAGTGATTGGTCTGAGTGCTTTCATTAGTGGGAGTTTTCTTTTGACTTCAGAGCCAGAAGTAGCACTATGACCAAGGTCATAGGGAGCTGACAGTTACTGAGCTTCAGCTTTTGCCAGGTGCCATGAAGTATATTCACTCACATAGGTTACTAACCTTTCTCTTCTCAGCAAACCTATGCCATGACCATTCTATTACCAAATTACTGAAAAAAAAAAAAAAAAGGACAGAATCCAGTAGATTAAATAATCAACTGGAGTTTTCAGAACTTTCTCAAGAAAGATGATGGAGAGTGGAAAAGGATGTAGATCTGTTTGGCTCCCTCCTGGAGCAATCTCACTGGGCTGTAAAATTCTGAAGGAGTTATTATCTATTATTAATGCTCTTTTACTCACCCCAGAAATATGACTTTCCTTTTCCACTCTCTCTCATTTTCCTGCTTTCCATTAATTTCCTTAGTTATGTATTTAGCAAATATTCATTCAGTAGCTACTCTCCATCAGTAGGTGGGCATGGTACTGTTGATACCAACAAACACGGCCTCTACCTTCACGGATTTTACAGTTTAATACATGTTCTAAGGGTGGCAATCCTATGCATTTCCTTCTAAATAACTTGCATTGTTTACCTTTGCATTTCTTTGCCTCAGTCTTCCCATCTATTTTCTATGACTGAGAATTGTTCTTTAGTCTTATTTGTTCAAAGTATAATCTAAAATAAACCTTTTTAAAAACTCACTTGCTGTTTCATTATTGGAGAGAAAAAAAGATTCCATAATATTGTAAGAAAGATGAAATAAGGAAACTATGCAAAACAGTTCTTTTTTCCAAAGGTGCTGTCTGGTTTTATTGAAACAAATTAGTTTCCCCAAGAAGTATGTAAATGAGGGTGCATGTTGAGGCTTATGTTTTCATCAGGCTAAAAGTATATCATACTCCCTCATATAAGTACATCTTCTGTTTTTCAAACTGAGAATTGGTTTGTATTCAAAACCTTTCTTGTAAAAAACATGTTAAAATTGCTGTTCGAGTGTCTGGTATCATTACAGCCACAAAGCTAATATATATTTGAACTCATTTTTCCCCTATTTAAACATGCTTGTTCATTCTTTGGAAAGACACAGATTGGGTTATCTAAGTAATCCCATTTTTGTAACTGAGCCAGTGTTATCATTACTGAAATTACAAAATTGCAGCTGATTCAGAACACAGTGTCAAGATGGATGACTGGTCCAGAGCATGTGCCGATTCTCCTCATTCTGCATCTGATTCTAGACAAGTTACCTAATATCTTTCATTCTCCATCTTTGTAAAAAGAAGGAGTTGGACAATATAAGTGGTTTTCCTCCTATGTTGCAGTATTCCTAGAAGTCACTGAGGACCCTGAACTATAGCTGGGAAGGCCAGACTGACAAAGCAGGGACAGCTCTAGCTCCTCTCTCATGCTTCAACCAGGGTAATTTTGTTTAGTTTTATCTGTTATTACCGCCAAAGTAAGTTTCCAATTCCTGATGCCTTTTCACCTATTTATCAACAGCAGGGCTCGTTGTAGTCTATTTTTGGCTTCATCTATTTTGGATTACAGCTTATATGAACCACACAGACCCTCAAATGATCAATAGTTCATTTGTATTCTGCAGTAAGTATGAAATGTAAAATATTGATTATGTGTTTAAGCCTGGTTTCTACATGTGAGGTAGTTATGCTTATTCTTAACTTACCCTCATTGTCAGCTTCAAAGCAGGAAATTATATATAGCATTGCTACAAACCGTTCTGTTAGATTTGCTTAGAAGGTGTAAATCTTGTAAAGCATGAACAGAGCACTGTTGCCAAATTGATGGCTGTATCTGTTTGTGTAGATTCTATTTCCACAGCTGACAGTTGAGGTGGTCACTCCCTGTATAAAGTGGTTCTACAGTTATGCATGTGCTTGGGATTGTAATCTCAACAGACTTTTTAGCACTTCCTATTTTGAGTGTCAAAGTGTAGAGAATATAATGTGGGCCATACTAAAGGGTGACATTTTGGCTTTTTTATGTTTTACAATAGATAACATGTTGTGAATGAAATGGCGTTTTCAGGAGAGCCCCAGGGAAGTTTTTGCCAATCATTTTGACATCCCATGTGCTCTATTATAATAAGGAAGCAGAATAAATAAACTAAACTAGCTGGTCAGGAGCCTGTTAGGATGAAAACAACTATAATTTATATTATAATGATGACAAGCAAACAAAAACCCTGCATAAGCAGTTTTAATCAATGTTTAAAGACTGGCCTCCCAGGGTGTTGCTTGTTTGACAGACAGTATTTGGTGGGGGTAGAAGTGGAGTGGGAAAACAAATAATTACTGTAGAGATGATAGAAATTACTTGGTGAGTGGAATAAAAAAATAGTTCCAAATACCTATCAGTTCAATTTGGCTCATACTCAATATGGGTTACCTCTCCCAGATCTTATTTCACAGGCTGGATTATTTTAGACTCATAAACTGCAGGAATTATTAGGTATGTTAAAGTACAATGCTGGCATGTGTCAGGTTAGCAGTTTTGTTTTCAACCTTACTGAATTGAATTCCGTTGCATCTGATCTAATGGTCCTCGGTATACGGCACGTGTGCTGCCATTTGGATTCTCCCTGTTGCAGTCTGGCTCTGACTGACATCATTAATTGATCGTAGTTCTCTTTTCCACTGAGCCGTGATTTAGCCTCTGAATCTTCCTCACATCAGAGGTGTAGTCTCTTCTAATTATGATTTATAATTGCTTGACACCTGTGTCCATACCTGATTGATTCTAAATTTCCTGATGGAAGAAGGTAAGATAGTTGACTGTGCCTTGCCCACATTATCTAGCTGTTTAGTAACTGGGGCAGAATTAAAGCAGAGATCTCCTGGCTCTTTGTTTACTATTTTTTTCACTACCCTGTGCGGACTAAAAATGATTTTGAGATTTGAAAGAGAAGGGCTGTAGTTTCCTGATAAGTTACAGCTTTGCTGTGCATTTCTAATGTTATGTCATATGTTCCACCTACGAACTTCCAGTAATCGATTACTTACACTAATTTCATTTTTATAATTTGGTCCATCATTAATTATAATTATATTATTTTAAAAAAGATTTTATTTGGTTATTTTTTAGAGAGAGGGGACAGGAGGGAGAAAGAGAGAGAGAAATATTGATGTAGAAGAGAAACATCAATGTGTGGTTGCCTCCCACATGCCCACAACTGGGGACCTGGCCCGCAACCCAGACATGTACCCTAACTGGTCATAGATCTGGTGACCTTTCAGTTTGCAGGATGATGCCCAATCCACTGAGCCACACCAGTCAGGGCTATAATTATATTCGTAAAAAGATATACTCACTATTCCCCACCACACACACAGGATCTTTAAGAGATTTATTTATTTACATTTTTAGGATGAGGTAGTATAATATCTTATTTGTACTTTGAGACACACATAAAGTAATGACACTATTGCAACTGCCACAGTCACTTTTTTTTTTTAAGATTTTATTTATTTATTTTTTTTAAAGAGAGGGGAAGGGAGGGAGACAGAGAGGGAGAGAAACAGCAATGTATGGTTGCTCCTCACATGGCCCTCACTGGGGACCTGGCCTGCAACCCAGGCATGTGCCCTGACTGGGAATCGAACTGGGACCCTTTGGTTCCCAGCCCGCGCTCAATCCACTGAGATACACCAGCCAGGGCGACAGTCACTTTTTATTTAGGCTAATTTTCACAAGAAAAGGATTTCTACATTGTATTCAATTTTTTGGTTTTGTTAATTTCAAAATGAATATTAACTCTTATAGAAATTTGATCATTTTAATTAAAAATTTCCAAACTGAGTTCATATGGGAAAAAAAAACAAATTTTCATAAACTTTAAATAATTAACCTTTTGTTTAGAGTGTTATAAGTACATTTTCTATACTTGCCATTTTGAAATCAGATGTAGGTAGCCTTTCTCCCATTTTATTTTAATGTTGTTTTTGTTTTATAAACAGTGGAACTGTTGAGTCATTTCAGTTGTTATTGGGGGTGCAGGAAAAAGTGCAAGGTACATTTGTTAACTCGGAATGGCTCATTTTAGTTTCTGTTGGCTCAGTCTTTGAGACAACTAGTACAGCAGGACTTTTTCCTCTGCCTCCTCTAGTAATAGAAGGGGCGTTTTATTTAGGGAAGTATGCGCGCCAGTAGAGTTGTTAGTAAACACGCGAAGAGAAGGTAATTTAAAATATCCTTTTAGAAGCAGTGGGATCATGCTCATAAACTTCAAGTTTTCTTTGTTTCCTTTCTCTTTTCCTTTTCTGTGAGACTCCAGGGGTAACTTGGGGCATGTCCAAAATTTTCTCGAGCAAGGGACTTAGAGACAAATATATTTCATACATTTTAATCACTAAGCACTTCCAAATACACTTTGGGTTTGTTTAATAGCCCTTAATTTTTCAGGAAGAAAAAGGACAAGAATTTGCTCTTTCCATATACTTTAGTAAAAAAGCAAACAACAACAACAACAAAACAAAACCTCTTCTACGTCAGTAAAGAAACTGGAGGTGCTGGACAGGCAGCTCAGCTGGTTGGGATGTCGTCCTATTCACCAAGGTGGCTGTTCTCAGCTTTGGTCAGAGCACATACAAGAAGCAACCAATAAATGCATAATTAAATGGAACAGCATAATCAGTGTTTCTCTCTCTCTCTCTCTTTCTCCCCCTTCTCTCCCTCCTTTCCTACTTCCCTCCCTCCTTTCTCTCTCTTTCTGAAAAAAATAATACATAAATTAAAAAAAAATTAGACTAAACCTATATATTATCTCATTATTAGAAAACATGTATCAAGAGTTCATTAGATGCAGGCATAACTATTAAAATCAGACCTTATCTTTAGGGGCTTTCTATCTAATTGGGATATACCTCAATTTATTGGAGATAAGCAGGTAGAAATGAAATGATTATTAATTTTAGATACACAAAAGTCACTTTAATTTTTTGTAAAAAGAATAAATAATATTAATCCACCAGACCAATAAATGTGGAGAATCAGTTACGTTATGTATAATGTGCTTTTTGAAGGTAATCTTAGAAATCTTAATAAAATTTCACTTTTATTTGCCTATTTTTATTGGAGAAAATTGCCTTGATATTTTTGCTAATAAAGGAAATAGTTTTTTTTTAAGAAAACAGAAATTGATAAAATAGACTTAAATTTGATGGGTTGTTTTGAAAAAGCATTATCCATTACAGTTATTAGAATTGCTTTGAATGTATTTAAGCAGCTTAGATTAAGATTCTATTACATGAATGATAATGCACTTGAAATTATGTAGAATGCCACAATTTTATAAAACAGTTGTATGTTGAGGTGAATATGGGACCAGATATGCTTATGTAAACATGAGCACACATCTGACACAAATGGACTTGATGGTTCTCCAGACGGGACTTCTAGTTCCTATACCTACTCCCACTCATCCACCCGCATCTGTTGGATGAGTGCCTGATTAAACAGATGGGTCTTCGGCGATGCTCTCAAAACAGGCGGCCTCCACCTTCATCAAGAACAACGTTGGGTGAGAGTAGGCTAGATTGTGCTTCTGAACATGATAATTTGAGTGAAAAGCTGCTATTCATGATTATTGTTGTTTGTTATTGGAAATACCTTTTTCTTTATAAATGAAATATTTGAAAATTGGAAGATAACATATGGAGTTTCAGGGATCCAGAAAATCTGTAGGTAGAGAAGTAGTTCTCAGTCAAATATAAAAATAAAAAATCAACAGGAGTGTTAAATGCCATGCCGTTTTATAAATGCACATAGCTAAGATTTTAGAAAATGTTTGATTAGCCAAGAGACATAGGTTGATCACGAAATTTCCCTATGTACTAAGGAGTATGGGACCAAAGTAGAACTTGCAACATTTTTGCCTATGCCCCTTTCAACAAGTTACCCATTCAATAATTAAAAAGTTTAATTTGGGGCAGGACATTAAGTCCCCTCTATCATCTCTAAAAATACCATATGCTTTCTTACTGTGAGTCAGAGGGGTTTGGAGACCTTAGGTGATAGGGTGACAGAGACTTTATGACATCAGAAGTGAGTTTTATTTATGGTTGCATAATGGGATTGCTAGTCCATGTCGTGGCAAAAGCGCTGAGAGCAAGGCAGGAGCAGCAAATGAAAGAGCCCGATACTGGAAAGAGAATACAAAACAAGATGTAATACTCTAGAACTGAATACTGAAAAAGCCTTCAAAGGCATTTGCTCTCCAGGCATCTCTCATGATACTTATTCTCTTTAGTGTTACAATAATTAACAAGCCATCACATATTTAACCTCACTGAAGTAATAATATGGGTATTTGCTTTTAAAATGATCCAATTTTTTATTAATGAAATCATTAACACTCTGATATTAGCTTCTCTTAATTGTGGACATGCTTGGTACTGTGGACTGCATCCTAAATTCAAGTTACAGCCCCCGACTCCTCTTTTCTAAATGACTTCTTTAATGGTTTGGTAGCTCAGGATTCCCCACAAAGAAAGGGAGTATGGTTGCCACATACTTTTTTTATATAGCTACAGGTTTTCTTTTCTTTTCTTTCTTTTTTTTTAATGGCATGAGATGATGCTTATGGTACATAAGAACTTCATGGAATACAGCTCAGTGCCCTTACATTGACTTCTGTTTTTTGACTGTTACAATGACTAGATAAACATAGGCATAAGGTTGCTTAATACTTCAGCAGAAGCCAGCCATGGAATTTTCTGAAAATTTGACCTCTTGAAAAATATCCAAGTGGCATTTGGCTGAGTGGGGTGGGTGGAGTGATTGAGCAAGAAAGAAAGAAAGAGAGAAAAGAGAGAGAGAGAGAGAGAGAGAAAGAGAGAGAGAGAGAGAGAGAGAGAGAGAGAGAGAGAGAGAGAGAGAGAGAGAGAGAGAGAGAGAGAGAGAGAGAAAGAAAGAAAGAAAGAAAGAAAGAAAGAAAGAAAGAAAGAAAGAAAGAAAGAAAGAAAGAAAGAAAGAAAGAAAGAAAGAGAAAACACTAACGGACATGGACAACAGTGTGGTAATTGCTGGGGGGAGGGGCATGAGGAAGGTGGAGGAAGGTATGGGGGGTAAATTGTGATGGATGGAGACTTTACTTGGGATGGTGGACACACAGTGCAGTGTACAGATGATGTGTTGTGAAATTGTGCACCTGAAACCTGCATAATTTTGTCAACTAGTATCACCCAAATAAATTCAATAATAGGAAAAATGGAATTATCTTATATTTTGCTTATTATTTGGCTTTTATAGATATGTGTGCTAGAATAATGGATAATTGGGTAAGAAACGTCAAAACATTGCTTGAAAAAATAAAATTTCTTTCCTTTAAATAAAACATTAATACTAAAGGTAACAAATCCATTATTATTTAAGAGTTCTTACAGTAAAGTATCTTGAGATAGCTTTATTGATAGTGTTTAATTAACATTACTACACTTTCTTGTTGCATTGTCCTTTGAAATCATTGAAATTGTCTAAATAACATTGTTCTTTCTCTACTTAACAAAATGGAGAACCCAGAAGATTAACTTAGATAAAAAATGGAAAATAAAAGGATCACAACATGTACTTCATTTTATTAGAAGAAAGTGTATTATGAAAATAGTTATTTGAAGAGAAGAAGGATATAAAATAGCATAATTTAATTCTAATACCATTATCAAGCAGTTATAAAGTCTGTCTTTATATGAAAGTATGTGTGTTTATGAGATATGATCATTATTAGCTTTTTATTAAACTATCTGGCATATTATATCTTTATACACTATTTAATGTCTTTTGTTTTCTTTTAAACAGCAAATGCCAGTCTCCTTGGAGGAGGAGGTGGTAAGTCCTGAACATCACTTAAAATATATTTTGTTTCTCTACAACCACAGATTTTAAGTTGTCATAGTTTAAAGAAAATTAATTTATATATTTATAATCATCAATCACAAAAATGATAACCTTCTAGAAAATAATTTATAATGGAAATATTTTAACTGACTTTGAAATATGTCAAATGCAGCTTTTATTCTTGTTGAACTTTGCATTTCTACCTTTGGCATAAGCTGTAACAGCTATACACTGTTGCAATGAACACATATTGCAGATGACAGAGTCACTCTGAATATATTTGGAAATTTTTTTTATCATAATGACTATAAAAAATTATGACTCTGTAGCCTAAGTGCTTAATATATCAGCTGCTTGCTGATGTGAAAAATAAACAAGAAATTAGTATTGGCACTTTGATTTTCTTTTAGCCTGTTTAAAGGAAAAAGAGATCAAAGTGAGATGAGAAGAGATTTCTGTACTGAGAATTTATTTTTGATACTACCACTTATGCCTATTTATTATTTTTATTTCCGTGTTGAAGAACGAAAGCTCTCCTAGCCCCAGTCTATTTAATATAGCAGGAGAGGGAAAATATGCAATAGAATAAGGTCATTTTTATTTAAGACCTGGATAGATACAGGTTTGTATTCTCTCTTACTCTTTCTCCCTTGCCCTCTTGCTCTCTCTCTCTCTCTTCATGTGCATGGTTTAAGTAAACAGGATTATACAGAACTTTAGGCTTTAAAAAAACTCCCTTGCCTTCATCAGGAGGTTTCAGTGTAATTTTATTTAGCATTAACATTTAAAGCATTATTTCTGTATAAGAATCAATAGATTTTCAAAAACAGAATATTAGAAATAGGGAATAATAGAAAACAGTTTAAACTAGAAAACGCTCTTCATATTATCACATGTAAGTGAATATTCTATGGCAGAGTATTTATTTTCTTCTTCCATAAATTATTTTAGAAAATATAAACCTACAGGATTTCCCATTGTAATTTTTTTTGTGTTTTGGGGAATTAGAGGGAATTTTTTTATTAGTTGGATTCCCAGTAAATTTTCATCTCTAGATCTCTTATAATAAGTGAGAATTGTTAAAATAAATTTATATAATACTGATTTTCTTACAAGACTAGTATTTAAACAAATTTGACTAGATAAGATAAAGAAAAGTTAAAATGGAGTCTATATGAACAAATTCATTGGGTTAAACAACAGATACATTAGGGAGACAATTAATTTATTCTTGGCTATTTTTATAAACTGGTTTGACTGATTATATTAGTTAAAATCATTTTAATTGCCCATAGGAGAAAAATCCAAAATAATAGTGGCTTACAGGAGATAGAAATATATTGCTGTCTCATGTAAAAGTAGTATAGATATGAACTAGAATGATTGTGTAGTAACTTCCTGGTGTCATCGAGAACTCAAGCGGTTACTTTTCTGCTCATCCTTTCTAGTGTATGAAAGTCAGGGTCCATGATTGCCAATGGAGCCCTAGTCATCATAAATTTAGGGGTCAGGAGAAGGAAAAAGGCCAATAATAAAAAGGTGGACCCCAAAAGATGTCAGTTTTTTAAAAAATATAGTTTATTGATTATGCTATTACAGTTGTCCCATTTTCCCCTCTTTATTCCCCTCCAACCTGCACACTCCCTCCCACCCACATTCCCCACCTTTAGTTCATGTCCATGGGTCATACATTTAAGTTCTTTGGCTTCTACGTTTCCTATACTATTCTAAACCTCCCCCTGTCTATTTTCTACCTACCATTTATGCTAATTATTCTCTGTACCTTTTCCTCCTCTGTTCCCCTCCCACCCCCTGTCCATAACCCTCCATTTGATCTCCATTTCTGTGGTTCTGCTCCTGTTCTAGTTGTTTGCTTAGTTTGCTTTTGTCCTTCATTTGGGTGTGGTTTTTAATAACTGTGAGTTTGCTGTCATTTTACTGTTCATATTTTTTTATCTTCTTTTTTCTTAGATAAATCCCTTTAACATTTTATATAATAAGGGCTTGGTGATGATGAACTCCTTTAACTTGACCTTATCTGAGAAGAACTTTATCTGCCCTTCCATTCTAAATGAAAGTTTCTCTGGATAGAGTATTCTTGGATGTAGGTCCTTGCCTTTCATGACTTGGTATACTTCTTTCCAGCCCCTTCTTGCCTGCAAGGTCTCTTTTGAGAAATCAGCTGACAGTCTTATGGGAACTCCTTTGTAGGTAACTCTCCTTTTCTCTTGCTGCTTCTAAGATTCTCTCCTTATATTTAATCTTGGGTAATGTAATTGTGATGTGTCTTGGTGTGTTCCTCTTTGAGTCCAACTTCTTTGGGACTCTCTCAGCTTCCTGGACTTCCTGGAAGTCTATTTCCTTCACCAGCTTGGGGAAGTTCTCCATTATTTGTTCAAATAAGTTTTCAATTTGTTGCTCTTCCTCTTCTCCTTCTGGTACCCCTATGATTCGGATGTTGGAACATTTAAAGATGCCCTGGAGGTTCCTAGGCCTCTCCTCACTATTTCGAATTCTTATTTCTTCATTCTTTTCTGGTTGAGTGTTTTTTTTTCTTCCTTCTGGTCCACACTATTGATCTGAGTCCCAGTTTCCTTCCCATCACTATTGGATCCCTGTACATTTTCTTTTATTTCACTTAGCATAGTCTTCATTTTTTCATCTAATTTGTGACCAAATTCAACCAATCCTGTGAGCATCCTGATTACCAGTGTTTTGAACTGTGCATCTGTTAGGTTGGCTATCTCTTCATTGCTTAGTTGTATTTTTTGTGGAGCTTTGATCTGCTCTTACATTTGGGATAATTTTTTCTCAGTGTGCCTGTTACGTATAAGGGGCAGAGCCTTAGGTGTTCACCAGGGTGGAGCAACCCACGGGGCTCCATTGTGATGCCGTATGTGGGGATGGGTCTGAGAGAGAAAAGTGGCGCATGATCTACTCTCTGCTGAATTCCAGTCACTTCTGCTACCCACGAGCAAATTGGGCCCTTCTGATGCTGATTCCCACACGGGCAGGCTTGTTCTAGGACCCTGTGGATCTGTCTAACAAACTCTCCTGTGAGGCTGGGAGTTCCTCCCACTGCCGCCTCAACCCCCACAGGTGTTTTCAATTGGTGGTTTGAGTCTTTATTTCCCCTCGGTGAAGCCCTGGGTTGCGTGGTCTGTTTTGCTCCCCAGCTGTTCCTCCTGGTTTATCTGCATGCAAATGTGGGACCACCTGCTCTGCCAGCCGCTGTTTTGCTGCGAGTCCTCTCTACCCCAGCTGCTTGTCTCCACCCCTCTAACTCGTCTGGATGAATGTGTCTTCTTTAACTGCTTGGTTGCTGGACTTCCATATGGTTCGATTTTCTGTCAGTTCTTGTTGTTTTTTGTTTTTAAATTGTCCTTCTTTTGGTTGTATGAGGAGGCATAGTGTGTCTACCTATGCCTCCATCTTGGCCTAAAGATGTTAGCTTTTTTTTTAAGTAGGTTTCCCTGAAGTCTCACATTATCCTTAAATTTGATCAAATGTTCATTCATGGATACATGCAATTTTGTTCTAGAAATCAGTGTGTTTATATATTTAAAAAAAAAGTGTTCTGTTTCTTAAGGAGGCAGGCTATTTGTTCAGGAAGACTTGTCAAGCTGCCTTGTTTCTATATATTGTATATGTACATAGTTGGTGTTTATACAATTAACTCTAATGACTTGGCCTGTATTTCCTTATACTTCCTCTAATCTGTGTGAAAAAAATATATTATGAATTTTTAGCAATGGCAAGACATTCAGGATAGGCAAACTCATTTTCTGTTTACCAGACATGTATACTTTATTGTCCTCTAGGTCAGATATATGATTGATTTTGTTAAATGCAGTTATTGCCATAATTTCTAATTTATGGATTCTAAAATCAGCAAGTTAGCATCATCATGAAGGTAAATTAAAAGTATTTAAGACGGCTGTAATTTCGTCCATTAAAGTAGGTCATTGACAAGTTTATATGCATTTATGCATGTCTAGAGACATCGAGATTGCTGTAAAGTACATGTCTGATTTTTGAAAGGCTATATTTAAAAATTAAATTTTAGGAATATTTTTAGCCTTCTTTGAACTGATTTTTGGCCTTTTGATTCTATGGCAAATATTTTTAATCCTGTCAGTGATATTTGTGAAGTAAAACCTAATAATCATCTAATAAGGAGCTTTTAAATTGATGTAATACTGTTGGATTTAATCAAAGATTCTTTTTATTGACTTAAATTAATATCCTTTCAAAAGCCTCTAAAGGACTAATTATTTGATTGGTTGGCAATTTGATGAAGAAAATTTGATACCGTGTAAAAATGGTACCCTAAGTAGGTTTTTTTTTCCAGGTCTGTAGTAGAGCTTTCTCCAAATTCTGAATAAGTAGTGCTTGAAGTTTAGACAAAATCAGTGCATATAAAAATGTATTATCTATAGAATCTTAGCATCTTATTGTTCTTTTTTTGAGTGCCTATAACCAAGAACAGAGGTCTCCTAAAAGGAGATTTTAAAAAGTGGTCACCGTTAATTCTCTTAGATCTGATCTTAAAGTGAAATAATCACTACAGGGGTGTGAATTTTCACCTTGGGCCAGAGTTCACTCTTTCTAGAAACTTAATGTCACTGACTGTAGTTCATTGTATAAGTGATGAGGTCACAACTACCTAGTCATTTCAGTTGAAATGCATGGTAAAATGGATCACCTGTTTTTATTTTCTAGATTTGTTAAATGCAGATACATATACTAATATCTTAAGTATCTGGCTGGTCTATAGTGACTGGATTCTACCTTCCTGGAAGCCTTTACATTGCCTATGTAATGGTATAATGTGAAAAACCTTAGAATTTCTATTAATCTTTTATAAACTTTCCATCACTGCTACCAGTAGTATTCTGTATAACTGATTAATAGCACATTGATTTATAAAACAAGTACATTTTAGTTTCTAACTTGGTCCTTTTATTACTCCTATATTATGCTGTAGTAACAAATAAACCTGAAAATATTAGTGGCTTAATAAGGTGAGATTTATTTCTTGTTCACACCATCGTCTTAGTAGGATGGGGGGTTCCTACTCAGGCTCACACAGGTGGTCAGGCTGTTTCTGTATCTTGAGCTACATATCTATCCTATGTGATACATGGCTGCTCAGGATGTCACAGGAAGAGAGAGCTGGAGGATCTTGTGGGATATATTTATAAACCAATTTGGGAATGGCTTTCATCACTGATGCGCATGTTTTATGGGTCAGAATTCAGGCATATGACCCTTAACATACCTGCAAGGAAGATTGGGAAAAATGGATGCTTCCAGAGTTTCTGGAAGAGAAATGGTGGGAGATGCATAGCACTGTCTCTGATGCAGTGCTCAAATGAAATCAGCTTTATTTATTGTTACTTTATTATTATTATTCTAAAGCCAAAGGTTGAATGAAAAGGCAAGATTGTTGACTCACACTCTAGGGTTCTTTGCCTTTGCTTTGTGATTTTAAATATATCTTCGCTCTTCAGATTTGCTCTTTCTGTGCACAGGTAGGTAACTTTGTTTACACCATGAAAAATGGAACAGGGGACAGGGAAACAGGCTGCTGAGACTTAGATAATGCTTTCTTTGACCTGTTTTCGCTGATTTCAAGCCCAACTGATAATTCAAAAGTATATACTGTGCAATGGCACTGTTTTATGGTACCTTTGGATTTGCTGCCTAGATTCACATACCTTTGTTGTGTATTTGAGGTTCCATCTTAGAACACATTACATTTTAAATACATGTTCATTCTTCTGTATGAGAATGTTTTGCATGAACAAAGTTCTGTGGTGTTGTACTTTTAGAATATATAATAAAAACTGATCTTTGCAGTCAGCTTTAAATTGTCAAGAAGCAGAATTAGAGAGAAAATGATAATAATTAAAAAGGTAATTCCTCAATTCCTTCCAGGTCATGACATAGCCGAACAGAATAAAATTTACAATCTCTTACTTTGGATAATGTCTTTTCCCTTTCATTGTCGTAATAACTAATGTAAGATAAGAATCTGGTGATAGAGGCCAAAGAGAACCTTGTTTATGGGATTTGCTTCCTTTTAGAGTCTGTCAAGGCTCCTGAGTGCTGAAGCCTGAGGCATAATGTTAGACATTTAAAGTGACATTTCCTGACAGAGTGGCAATTTAGGTTGGCTTTTTATGCACATAACTATACAGGACTGCCATTTTAATCATGCACGTATACATATACATATATGACATATATTTCTATCAATTCTATAATTCTGCACCTTATTCTTGAGGTGATCCTGTGACAGGTTAATATTAAAAAAAGTGTAAGCAAATACCACTAAGTAAACACTCAGTCCCTGATAGAATGCAGGGCCTTTGCCGCCTCTGAAGGCTTCTTACTGTCCTTGTGCTTCTTAATGTGGGCCCACAGATTGTCAAGGTTCAGTGGGCTGGGGTTAGTTACCACTCCTCTGAACTCTCATTTCTTGTGTGGACTGTTCTGCCTGAGAGAGAATTCCTAATGCTTTTTTGTTGTTAATGTCAATGCATATGTTAGAGCATTTTGGATGGGGTGCCCAAAGACGTGATTCAAAAACAGTGGAATCGTGAAACTATTCGGTGTGGTACAAGAGGTGCCGTCAGTGTTATCTCTGTTCATTTGTTCAAGAAGTATTAATTCAGTCTCTGTTGTGTATTGATTGATTTGGCAGTAAACACAGCCTTTCCTCATGACTGATCATGGTCCCCGTTTGGCTGAATTATCTCAGCATTTATAATTCCCATGTTCTTTCAGGTGTTCCAAGGGTTTTTTTTTCCTGAGTCTTTTATATTAAAACAATACTTTAACATCAACATAACGGTCATCAAGCATCAGATTCCTTTTTTAAAAAGCAGAACAGATATCCTGAAAAGTATTCCTTTCACACAAAAAACAGAATTGCTACCAAGAATTCCGAACATGATAAACAACACATTTAAAGGATGTTTTAAGTATGTGTAAGTGGGAATGCTTTTGTAAGTTATTTCTGAAACATTCACAAGCAGAGTAGAGTGTCCTATCACCCTCCGCTCCCCACACAGAATGGTTTCTCCTGGCATATGTCAATCACTCCACTGATCAAAATCCCCACAGTCATTCTGCGTTTGTTGTTAAACTTTGAGGCCTGGTCTGGCCAGGCCTTGAACACTCCAGGAGGAATCTAGGATAATGGTCAGCAGTGAGGGACCAAGGCCAGTTAAAGCAAGTCGTCAAGCATGTCTGGTTGGCTAGCCTATCCTCAGCAGGTGGAGGGGTCCCAGCCATGGGCCTTGGGAGCAACAGTCTCTCAGTCCTGAGAGAGAGAGAAACGTGGTAAGAAAAACTCAGGAGCTCTGCCCTGGTTGGTCAGGCAGGGACCCAGTCTTAGGAACAGAGCTGCAGGAAGGGATGTGATGCTAAACCATAGATAATAAGGTTGAAATCTTGACTCCCTCAGGTGGGATCGATCCTGGGCTCTGTCGGTCTCCTAAAGGAGACCAGGAAGCCGGGATATGAGGACCTCGAGGGGAAGGGAGATGCAGGACCAGGAGCCAGGCCTGACTACAATCAGTTACACACTACACTAACCAACCTTTATTCTCTCCTTCCCTTCTTCCCTCTCTTTTTTCCTTTCCTTTTAAACTTTTTTCTTTTTATCTTTTTCTCAGTCAACATCATATATTGATTGCCTCTTGTATTGACATTGAAGTAGTAAAGAGTCTTACAACTAGGTGCAGTTAGAAGTATACATATCTATTTATACATTACTTAAGAACTAGAAAGTTTTTTTAAAAAGGGTTTTTAATACAGGAAAAAATGAAGCAGAGAAGATAAAGTCAACATCTTGGAGTGGTCAGAAAAGTCTTCTCAGAAGAGGTGATACTGGGGCAATCTTGGAGAATGTGAGCATTTTCTAGGAGTGGAAGGAAATGGCCTATTTAAATAGTTGTATATCCTACTTTTTGATATAGCTATTTTACAGATTTTTTACTCTGCTTCAGTCATCTTCCTCACTTTTCTGCAGTCATGTTATCAAGACCTTGGTTAACCAGTTTCCTCTGACCATCCGCATGCCACTTAAAACGGAGTAAGCAGTGCTGGAGTAGGAGAAGGCAGCTCAGCTGCTAGTGGTGTCCACGGCACCGCTCCATCAGAGCAACATGGGCAAAGCCTGGTGATCATCACCAGCATCGGCTCCTCCCAGTCTCGCCTTCTCCCCCATTACCTCACCTGCATCGCCATCTAGATACCAACTCTACAGCTGCCCACACCAGTTGGATTTCTAGTATATGTTTTCCTCATTCCACATGAGCTTGTCTAGTTCTATTCTAAGAAGTGTGACCGAACGCTGGTTGCCCTAATCTTGTCTGCCATTTGTCATTAAGTCTTCCAGATGTGTCCTGATGGAGGAAGGACAGAGGTGTGAAATTCAGGCCATGTCTGCACTTGAACTTTCCTATTGTAATGGACATCCAAGGACATACCTTGTTTATTTCAGCTCTGATTGCTGTCACCATGATTCCTCTATTTTTAAAGCTAAATTTTAAAGTTATTCATCATATTGACTGCATACCTATTTCCCCTTCTAAGTGAGACTGCCCCATCTGAAATCCTGTCAAAGGGGCAGCCCTGTGCAGATTAAATGTCCTTCTCATTCTGGCCATACCTGATTGAACCTGAAAGGATGCATTTCTCAATTAGGGCATAAGTTTCTTGAGAACAGAGACTTTATTATTTATCTGTAGTGCTTTGGCAGCTTCTACCACATATAGTAGCTATTTAATTTTAATTTTGACTTATCACTGTCTCTCATCCTGTATTCTTACCAGATATTTCAGTTTGACAAGTTTGCTATGGAAAGATAATTTTATCTTTAGATAATCTTTAAATGAAAAAAATAAAACTTTTTAAAATGCATATACCAATTAACCTGAGGACCACATACAGATGTATGTAGTAATTATTTTAAGAATTATATTACCTTTTATTTCTAAAAAAGTTTATGTAGCCAGGATCTTATAGTTTTCTTTGAAGTAATGATTGTATGTTTTGAATTCTGGGAGATAGAGAGAACAATATTTATTTATATAGATGGGAAAATGAAGTGTAAAAAATTGAATTCCATGAATTAAATGAAAAGAGGGAAATGCTCTTGTCCCATTTGTTTTGTCATATTGAAGGTATTTAACCAGTTATATCTTTCAATTGGAAATATTATTGTCATTATTGATTTTCTTATTTAAACCTATTGACAAACTTCCCTGACTGGTGTGGCTCAGTGAGTAGGACATCATCTTGCAAACCAAAAGGTCACTGGTTTGATTCCTGGTCAGGGCACATACCTGGGTTGCAGGCCAGGTCCCTTGGTTGGGGGTGTGTGAGAGGCAACCAATTGAGGTTTCTCTGGTACATTGATGTTTCTGTCCCTGTCTTTCTCCTTCCCTTCCCCTCTCTCTAAAAATAAATGAATAAAATCTTTAAAAAAAGCCTATTGACAAATTTTAAAGTGATAATGTGCTAGTTAATGAAATTTGACATTTATTAAGAATAGGAGCAGGGACATCCTTTGGGATAGTTTTTAAATAGGTTGGCTACAATGTTGAACTCTTTACCTCATGCATGAAAAGCAATGAGCAAAAAATTGTGGACAGTACTGTTAATAATTAATTGAGGTTTTTTTTATTGAAAATAATGAATTGATTTTGTAATATACTTCTAATTTCAAATATTAAGACATAAAAATGGTAGGTTACTTAGAAGTGTGAGCATTGCCACCAATAACCTCTCTTTTATGTTTCATTAAAATAAATAATCACATTTTGGGTTCATAATTTTGTGCACTATTAAAGATAATTGGTTCTTTTCTCTGACATATGCTTCACTTCATTAGCTCGTGGGTCTTCCACAAAACCTTTGTGTGATCATCATGCTCAACCTTTAGAAGAAAAGCAAAGTGAAAGCATTTACTCTTAAGTTTTCATAGCTGAACTTCACTTTATTTTAAAATTTTAATTGCACGTAAGTTAAATGGATACATCTCATCTTTGTTAAATCTTTCATTGAGTTATGTGAAGAAATATTCTATATTCATTGCAATAAGTGTTTTACCTATTACTAATATAAATCATTATGTCTTAAAAATTGTAAATAACATAGTGATATCTTTGTAGAACCGATAACAGGGGAAGGAATTTTTCATATGTGTATTATTGGAGGGATAGAGACCCAGCAAAACTGAGGAAACATCTAGATTCTAAAAATATGGTAGACTGAGGAAATCAGAAAACTTTCCTGTAACAAACTCACACATAGTGGATAAAATATAATAAAAATTAATTTAAGTATTTTAGTCAGCTTGCAAAAAAAGGGGGTGGGGATTCTTGAGTGCCATAAATAAGGGAGTACTGAAAAATAAAGTGAACAAAAACTATAATATAAGCTATATATTTCATGTGCCTTTGTAGAATACACATGTAATGGGGAATTGGATATGAGCAGCTATGTGAGTAGTTATCTTTTGAGAAAAGAGATAGGACCGCTAATGTAGGAGGTTAAAGCTTAGATCCTCACTTAGACTAAGATCTTCACTTGTTATACGTTCAATGGAATGGTGAACTTGAAAAACATCTTCATTGGCTCAAGAAAACTACAAGAAAGAATCCCCTAAAATTTTAGTATCCCAAGCCTACAACTTCTGTGTGTTTGGCACTTAATTTATACTCCCTAAGTGTCTGAGAATCCCAACCGCGAGAAATAAACATAAACATCAGTCCTGCTGCTGCTCTGAGAGGCAAATTCAAACTATCTTGGAGGTAAGTGTTCAGCACGAAGGCCACCAAGTATTCACGCACACAGCCATTTCAAAATGACCTCATTATCAGAGATTATAAAGCACATGAGGAACTGACCTTAGAGAAGACTAATAAACACTACCTGAGCCAGGTAATTTAAGTCACAACCAACTGGGATAAATCATGACTTTTAACTATATACTCATTTAAGTTCCTTTGTTTCTATTTTAATTTGGGGGGATATATTTTCAAATATAGTTTTATAATTGGTAAATATTTCACATTACTTTTATTTTTGTTTTATAGCTAACATTTTGCAAAAAAGCATGTAAAGTTTAAGTCATTCTGTCAAGAAATGTTTAGATAGGTAAATCATGCTCAACACAGGACTAAATAATTGCAAAATAGTTAAAACCCTAAAAAACAATGACAGTCTTCTTTCAGAAGTGGGAACTACTTGATCAACATTCTGGATTTATAAGCTCTCCCACTTTGTTGGCTAGCTAAATGGGACCAAAATGCTTAGCAGCACAGATTCATATCTAAAGACAAATAATTTAGAGACAGGAAGTGCTTTACACTGCTATCATAATATGTCTGTATATCTACCTAATTATATGGTAGCTGTCGTATAGTGCTTGTGTAGCTTATCTATTTGTATTAAAGGTAAAGATCTTTTACCTTTATTATGCCAAGAAAAATTTACTGAGCTCCCGTTTTAAATATCTGTCATTTATCCCCAAAGAGACTCCAAATGTGACTTGTAAGTGCATAGAAGGAAATGAAGGTCGAAGTAAAATACTGCAGGTCAAACCTCTTCTTGTCTGGGACTCCATCCCTTCAGTTTACGGGGGAGGATATTTTCCTTTACTACATCTGTTGTGGCTCCACAGTAAAGACGGTGGGGCAATTTCTTTGAAAGCTATTTTTATAATCTTTTTGACTTTGGCACTTATGAGTTAGGAACTCTTTCTGTGACATTCCATTCTTTGGAGATGCCTTCATTTACCTGCAGACTGGAGACATACGGTGGGGATGCATGGATCTTGCCAGTTCTGAATGGCAACAGATTCAACGAGATCGTACACATTACTGACCCTGTGTCCACTCAGAAATTTCATTTGATTTACATGATCACTTATTGCTGCAGCTCTGTCTTTGGCCAAAAATTATTGATTTTTTATGAGTTAGGAAAAATTCACTATTTTGTGTCCTAGTTTCCTCCTCTGAAAAAATAGTCACAATGTTACATAACTACTTTACAGAGGTGGCACAACTAATTGTTCTTTGTAAAGTGCTTTTCAAACACAAAGTATTAGATAAATAATTATTATTGTAGTTGTCATTATTATTATCATTATAGTCTAAAACTGAAAGATGAAAGGTGCTGGATAATTGTAAGATATGGTGATGTTATATCCAAATAAAGAGGAACAACCTGAATTATTGGATAACAGTAATGCAAATGTCTGTGTGTAGTAGAGGAGAATTTCTTTTGTGAGAAGATAATATAGATAATTGTGCTTCAATTAACCCTACATAAACCCAATAGTTTTACATATAAATATTGATAGAAGTTTATTTTGGAAGTTCATTTTATTCTGGAAGTGTGGTGACTGTTATAAGGAAACTTTTTTTTCTCCAAGCATTTAAATGCCACAGTCAGAAATTATTATATCCTAGAGTGTGAGGTATTCCAGCTTCATGCAACATTACCAGGCCAGGGGAAGGTTAGCAAAACACATCCTTTAGCTGAGGCACAGGAAAAGGAACAAGAAACAGCAGCATTTCCTTCTTCAGGCAATTACTTGCCACTGAGAAGAAGCAAGGGGTCCCACTAAGCAGAATTAATGGCCCATGTAAGTGTATGTCCAGCAGGCAGCCAGGCTTGGGATGAGGAAGGAGGAATCCAGCAGAAGCTTATTGGGCACGCGAGGGGTGGAGTGTAGGGAGTGTGCTGTAAGTTAGAGGGTGGAAGAGAGGACCTGGTATTCTTACTGGGGCCCTTGGTCCTGGGTATTAATGGGAGCACTGGAAACTCTGGCACAGTCTGGAGGTCAGGGGTCAGCATTGGCGTCCATATCCAGACTCCAGGTCTGAAAATGCGATGTGAGTCAAGCACCCACTCAGAGAAAGTTAAAGCTTCTTAAATATCTGTGTCACCAAAACTCTGGCAGCAGGGCTGAACATAATTTATGTGCAGGGTGTGTCGATGGACTCAACTACCAGCAACTGGGAGGAAGAACCAGATGGACTGAGAAATGCACAATTGGAACATTCTCTCGGAGATATTAAGCAAGAGGTGATGTGTCAGGATCTTGTAGCTAAAACACTGCCTCTGCTTCTGCTACAGGGTTATTTTTTGACAAATGAACTAAACCTAGTTCCCAGCAACATAATAGCTACAAGGGGCACAAAGCCCTATGCTAAGCTAAATGTCCCTCGATATCTCAACTTCCTGGAGGTTGAACATACCTGTGACCTCAGACTTCCAAGTGTGGTACATATGATGTCAGTGCCTGTAGGGTCAGCTTTGCAGGATATAGACACAAAGACATTTATAAAGTTCCAAGTTTCATTTCTGGAAACTATAACTGGAAAGAGTGTAATTCAGCAGTCGAATTTTGTTAAACTAGGAATGATCACATCTCTGTTACTCCAAAGCCCCCGCTCTGTTCATCATGTAAACTCTGGCTCATCCGTCAGGGCTCCGGGCAGCAGGCCTCTAGCAGGCACTCTGCGTATGGAGGCCCATTAAGACTGCTACCCTCCCTGCTGTGACCGCATCGAAGTTTTTTCTTGCCGTAGTATTTTCTTAGGTAACTGTCTGTCTTCCCTCTTAATGTGCAGATTCTACACTGTCTATCTTACTCATTTTCTGTATGCTCCGAATCCTGCAGAGGGTCTGGCATATAGTGGGCACCTACCAACCAGCTGTTACAGATAAATAATGGAATGACAATAATAACTAACATTTATGGGGCACTGGCTCTGTGCCAGGCTCTGAGCTGAGGGTGGTACCTATGTTATCTCCTTAAATTTTATCAAAAGTCCTAGGAAATGGTTATTGTTATTATTCGGACTTTACAGATGAAAGATTGAAAGTGAAGAGAGGTCAGGTTGACAAAATACTGGCAGACTCAAGTACTTTAACTGAGACTCTCTGACTCCACGTCCCCATCTTGTAACCATTGCAATGTGAATTCATGAATTGAAATTAACCTGGAATTAATTATGGGAACAAGGATATGGGCAAAGATTCATGTTTCTCCAATCCTCCTCTTCTGATTTCTCTGGATAACAAATTTTATTCTTTGAATTTCCATGTCTCATTCCTATGTCTAACTCTCATTCTCTGGAAATAGCTTTTAACCTTCAGAGTTATTTCTGGGAACAGAAGAATCAGTAATTTCTAGGCTTGCCTGCACTTCTTTATGAAAATTATCTCTCAGTTCAAGTGAGGTAGCAATTCTTTAACCCAAGGGCTTTCCCTATATTTCATTTTAAGCAAATAGGATTTCCAGTACTCAGAATTTGTGAAGATTTTGTCATATTTTCAAATAAAAGAAACAAAACATTATAAAATTGAAATCCTCTTTGACTTCTCAGTTCTATGTCTGCTCCACATGGATAGTAATTATCATGCATTTGATTACAACTTCCTGTTTATTTGTCATAGTCCTATATATATTTGTAACTGTAAACAATAGGTAGTATTGCTTTGCTTTAAAACTTTGCATAAATATACTTTATATTATAAGCATTCTAAAGTTTGCTTTTTTCCACTAAACATTGTTTGAACATATATTTACATAGACATGGGCATCATAATTATAAAACAATTACTATGAGGATACTTTGGTTGAAAGAAGAATGGTCTTATGCCCTATACATAATGTAGCTTTTAAGAACATATATACCGGTTATACAAAAATACATCTACATCATCTTCTTATATCCAAGTCTTTTCTTAGCGAAGAAAGATGGTAATAGAGAGAAGTATACCTTTCTTAGAAAAGGAAAAGTACTAAATCTCAGCTCTCACAAGTTTGAACATTCCAGGGTAGTACATCTGGATAACATTTAGGTTGCTGCTCTTAAATCCTGTCTAGTACATCTTTGTACCTATCAGGCAACACTAATTTTTTTTCCTAAAAATAGAAAAATATTCATGTCAGTCATTGAACTCAAGAGTTCAAAGGGTATGCCAATACTTTGTTAATCTTTTGTCAAATAATATGTGACTTTGATAAAACATCTAAAAAGGTCTGATATTTGGCTTATTTTCTCTTCAAATAGAAAATTCCAACAACAATTATTATCATTAAATATGTTTTGAATCAGCGGTTCTAAACTTGAACATGCATCAGAATTGTCTGAAGGGCTGGTTGAAACACAGGTTACTGCTCTGACCATTGTAGCTCAGTTGGTTAGGCATTGTCCTGCAAAGTGAAAGGTCACCAGTTCGATTCCTAGATTCTCAGGGCACATGCCTGCATTGTGGGTTCCGTCCCCTGTTGGGGCATGCAGGAGAAGCAACCAGTCAATGTTTCTCTCTCACATCAGTGTTCCTCTTCCTTTCTCCCTCTCTTCCCCTCTGTCTAAATATAAATTAATTAAAAAATTTAAAAACACTGAGTGTCCCTATAATGTTAAACAACAGTTCAGAACGACTGTTATAAATATATCCAAGAAACTAAAGGGAACTGTTTAAATAATTAAAAGTATGGCAACAATGGATTAACAGTAGAGATTCTCAATAACAAGATAGAAATTATAATATTCTGACTTTAATGAGTGCAATAACTGAAATTCAAAACCCTGAGAGGGTAAAGAGCAGGCTCAAGATGTCAGAAGAAAGCATCAGGGACTCTGAAGGTGGCTCACTTGAAATGATCCAATCTGAAGAACAGAGAAAAAAGGATTGAGGAAAACTAAAGAGAGCCTCATAGTGCTGTGAGACAGGAATCAGCATATCAACATGTATGTAATGGGAGTCCCAGGAAGAGAATAGAAAAAGGGAAAGAATAAATGTTTGAAGAAACAATAGCCAAAAATCTCAAATTTGATGAGAAACATTAATACATGCATCTATGAAACTCCAAGAACCATTATTAAGATAAATTCAAAGTGATCCACACAACAGAAAAACTGTTGAAAGACAAAGACAAAATTAGGAAAGAATCAAGGGAAAAATAAGTCACCATGTACAAAGGGCCATCAGTATGATTAATGGCTAACTTCTGATACAATGGAGGCCAGAATATAGTGCAAGAACATATTCAGAGTGCCAAAAACGTGGAGGGGGGGCTTCCTAGTCATGAATCCAAAACCCACCAAAACTCCCTTAAAATGTAGTTGAAATAAAGGCATTCTCAGACAAAGACGCAGACTTTTCCTATAAGAAATACTAAAATCCTTCCAGTTAAAGGAAAACTATACCAGATAGCAATGTGAAACCACAAAAAAGTGAGAAGCACCAGAAATAATAAATATGTGGGTTGATACAAAAAAAACTCTATAAATATATTTTTCTCATTTTTCTATTAACTTCTTTGAAAGATATGACTGTTTAATTTTTAACATACATAAGTGGACTTATAGCATGGACAAGAGGGTATGGAATGAAGATATAGTAGAGCAAAGTTTATATATTTTACCAAAATTAACAATATTGATCTGAAGTAATTGTGTTAAATTAAGACTTATTGTGATGCCTGGAGTAACCAAGAGAAAAAAATCTAAAATTAATAAAGTAAAAAATCAAGAGCACATCTTAAACAGTAAAGTAAAAATATTTATTTAATGCAGAAGAGGACATTATGAAAAATGACAGAATAGGGAACTCCAAATCTTTATTCCTCCAGTAAAATAATGATTAAAATCTACTAGGCTTTCACCTCTGGCTCAGCTTTAGACTCGGTGAAAGAAGGAAATGAAAGCTAAGGCAGAGTTGTAAATAACCTTAAAAAGTATTGAAGCGCATCAACATGCAGTCTGAAAGATGGAAGCATATTATTTTGTCTTCTCTCCTTTCTTTTCTTTCTTTCTTTTTTCTCTCTCTTACTTTCTTTCTATTCTGTCTCTTTCCTTTACTATTATTTTTTATTTTAGCTTCAAGCATTTGGAAATTTTCATCACATCAATAGCAAACATAACAGAGAACTCAGTGATAAAGAATGCAGTTTATACACAAATTGTTTAGAAAGGTCACTAAACAACCAAACAAGTATAATCCGCAATAAATTCCAACAACAAACAGAGAGATGAAGAGAATCCTGATTTCCGTATTATAATATGAAAATGCTCACTTTCAACAAAATATTATGAGGCATACACCGCTTCCTTCCAGGTTCTGTTCTAGGCACTAGGAGTATATCTATGAACAAATTAGACAAAACAATCTTGTTCTCATGAAACTGACATTTTACAAAATAAATATATGTATTGGTTAAGGCACTAATTTATTATGGTAATTTTCAAATGCATAGAAAAGTTGAAAAGATTTCACAGTGAACTTCCTCATGTCCACCACTCAGATATACCACTGATATTTTACTATACTAGTCCTGTCACCTTTGTCCATGTCACAAAGAATGTATAGAATATATTCTAGTATATGCATATATGAAGATAAAGAAACAGCGATTCTGGCCCGGCTGGTGTAGCTCAGTGGATTGAGTGCGGGCTGGGAACCAGAGGGTCCCGGTTCGATTCCCAGTCGGGGCACGTGCCGGGGTTGCAGGCCAGGTCCCCAGTGAGGGCTATGTGAGAGGCAACCATACATTGCTCTTTCTCCCTCCCTTCTCCTCTCTCTAAAAATAAATAAATAAAATCTTAAAAAAAAAGAAAACAGGGATTCTGCCCATTAGCAGTTTACAATATGTTAGAACCTGTGTGTCCATAAAAGAACAACTATATGATGAACAGTAATTATGCTGTATATGTTATACTAGAGTGGGATCTTAACCTAGACTACCTATGTTTGCTTCCAGGCTTCATTTCATGTACAACCTATTTGATATGGGGCAAGTTACTTTACTTCTCTTTGCCTCAATTTCTCATTTCTAATAAGGATAAATATAATTCCTACATCTCAGATTTGAGTGAAGACTAAGTGAGTTTGTACAAGTTAAACACTTAGATTAGTCTTAGGCACAGGATAAATACTAAACAAATATTGGCTATTAGTACTATTTAATATTAATATGTTATTTTTAAAGTTCTGCAATAAGTTAGATTATTGTTCAGAACAACTTCTACCAATCATGTATTTATACATGTTTAATCCATCCATGTGCTTTAATAAAGCAAAGATAACATAATTATGTTTACATGTTCAGACATTAAAACTGTAGGTTTTACTTTAACCTGGTATTTAAATTCCTTAAAAAATAACTTTATTGGCAAATAGCTATCTAGAAATATAAGAAAGAAATCTCTAATTTAAAAATTATATCATATTATTTTAGGGTACAGATCAATTCACTTGGAAAGTCCTGTGCTTTCTAGTTTCTTAGCAATGGTGCTTCAGTTTTGGAGATTTATGGCAGCCTTTTGAACTTGCTCAAGGATTACATTTGATCAGATTAAAGGCAGTTTCTCTTTAGCTCTAAGCTAAATGCCAATAGAAAACTATATCAAAAGAAAAATGTCTTTTGGGTTTTCAGAATATCCTGTATAATTCCTGGATAAATACAAACACATATATTTAAATATTTTGTGATTAATAAGGAGAGAAAACTGAAAATTTAGATGGTTATCCCACAAATCACCAAACTGAAAAGAGCACATTTATTTACTTATTTTTGTCTTTAATTCCTTTCAAAAGGAATTTGAGGTGGAAAAGTTGCCAGTTTTTAATTCTCTCTCTGAATATATTTTAGTATCATTAAATGGGAATAATGTGGATCACAAGCAAGATTATGATGGAAATGATGGAATGACTCTGGAGCGAGTTGTATCCTGTCTCAGAACTCATAATTGGATTGTGTTTATGGAAGAAGATGAAGAAGGAGAAGAGATATAAAAATAGAGTAACTGCTTTATCGTCAGCTGACTATCCAGTCTGTATCACAGAATTTTTATTTTCAGAGGTCACAAAGAACCCGTTTGCTTTTCCTGTTCATACATGAAGTCCGCTCAATAAGTGTTTCCATAAAGTGGAACTTATTTTTAAAATTCTGTTTATTCATTGTGTTATTTTTATATGAGTTTCATAGAAAAACTGACGCTAAAGATATGAGATTTTTAATAATCTGATGTTAAGATAAGTGCTGGGAAAAGGTAGATTCAGGGAGTGGATGGTGTGGTAACACCGAGTGGAGTCAGTTCCAGAACTGCAGGTTCGTAAACACTTTTTTGTTAAGTCAGAAGATAATTTAAGATTACTACATGATTGCCCTGTTTCTCACCGGCCTTGGCTATGTTCGTCAAGACAGAACGAGAGAATGCCAGGTCTTAACTGTTCACTAGCACACTGCTGTTCCTTATGCTAATACATTTGGTTATTGAGGAAGACTGTCTGAATAGTGATGAAGATAAGAGTTGACAGGAATGAAGTGGAAGATTAGGATTATTTTTTGAATAAGAAAAATTAAAATTTTAGACATGGTGCATGAGCAGACACCTTGTTCTGATGAAGCTGCCAATCACCAGTTGTCCATAGCTGTGGCCTTCTGAATCATCTGAATAGTTTCTGTGGTGGAATGTTCAAGCTTAATGCAAAATTTGATGCAAATTCATTGCTCTACTCGCTTAGTCATTTTGAGTGTGATGGCCACACAATACACATTGCTCATTCAATGGCGTCTATCTCCCCTACCGACTAGTACAATGAAGTCGTCATTGTTCACGCATGTGCATTCCAGTCCATTCTCCTTGGCTTCCAGGTTACATCGATGTCACACAAACTGTTCTTGTTTTATTAACAATGGCTGGACTTTTTCTGGACAGACCTTGTGTGTGTGTGTGTGTGTGTGTGTTTCCTCTTGGGAAAAGGAGTGTTTCTAGTCCTGCTAATATCTGTGGTTGGTTTGGATTTTTTAATCATGATAATGGCTTTAATTGTTTTTGTTAGAGATAATTTGAAATATTCTGAAATATATTTTACCTCATAAAACTTAATTAATTAACTTTAAACCACCCCTGGGATATTTAAACATGTTATCTGTGGAGTTTGGTTTATGAAAAGCACAACTTTAATAGCTCTCCAACTATTTTTTAGATTTTAAAGCATTCGGTATCACCACATAAATTGTGCCAGGCTGCCGAGATTGAGAAAAAGTTGTATACATTGCTTCATGGGGGATTTGACTGCCTCCTCTAGGACACAATAGTACTTGAACATGGTGAGGTGCAATAAAGTTTCATTCTGTGCAGAGCTTTCCACAGCACCTCTGCCTTAACTTGCTGCATAGCACTGTGCCACGCAATTCAAAAAAGACTACGTTTATTTCAACTTGTTTATTATATAAGGGATGCAGTCTGCAGTGAGGATTTCAGTTGGATTTGAAATGAGATGGATCATTAATGAGACAGAGAGATGCAGAAAGTCTGTTCTTGTTGGCAGGAATTCCTAGAGAGGTCAACAGTAGCGTAGATTGAAGAGCCAAAAGTGAATTTAAATACATAGGCAGAGGGAAGGGTATCTGGTGCAGGCCCATTATCTATGATATTAGCTAGAGCGATAGACAGATTTTGTTTTCAAAAGAGAACAATATATTTAAAGATAACTTAAATGTAAGGAAAACCTTCAGAATGACTTATAGAAATCACATCACAAGTGAGTTTTCCTTTGTTATCCAGCCCTTGAGAAAGCATTTAGCATTTGTCACGACCAGAAAGACTACTGAATTCCTACGCAGGGAGTTGCCACTGTCAGAGAATAAGATGCTGTGTGTGCAGAACAACAGGACTGGGGGAAGGCTGGGGCTGAGGCACTGCAGAGCATAGGAGGCATTAGGGCCCCGTTAGGCAGACTGAATGAAATATTTGATAGTTAAAAGTGGAGGGAGGAAAATTAAAGTCTGTCATGAAGAATTCTAATTGCTTACTCATTTATAAATGAACAGAGACCTTGCCCCCAGAAGCTAGGAAATAGCTCAGAAGTGGTGCTTCCTGGTGGATAAAGTAGGGAGCAGGGAGGAATTCCAGTCACTTGGGTCTCTGCTTGTCTCTCTCATGCACATATGTGTACTTGACCTGAGAGGGGTTGCTCCTGTTTGAGACCACGTTTGTTCTCCCATGCCTCACATTATGTATAGCCAGAGGTAAAATATCAAAGCTGAAAAATAACATCTTCGAGAGGGGAAGGGCCTTTCCTACTTCATGTTTACTTTAATTTTTTTTTTCTGTCTTGATTTCACAGCCAAAAGCATTCATGTAGCCATAACCCTAAATTGCTGTGCCATCTCCATACCTAACATAATGTGCAAATGGCAGTGGTTGATGGAATTTCACCTAAGGTCTAATTGTGCCTAGGGAGGCTTCACAGGCTCTAAATGCCTGCTTTTATCTTCTACATCGAGAAGCCCATTCAAACTTTCAGGGCTCTGCCAACTTGGCAAAAAGAGTTGGCAGACTTCCCATGCTGAGTTTCTTTTATTTTGAAGGTTTTGAAGTGAGTCTGGTCTGGTGAGTGAGGTTGTGATAAATATTGTGTGAAGTCTTGTAAGGTCTCTTGTTCGTTGACCATAAGCTTTTCATAAATTCACATGAATGAGAAACATCATTGCTTCACAAGGGCATTTTCTTTTTTCTGTTTCTTTAAAGTGATCTTAGAGTCTTTTCAGTTACCATATGAAACATA
This sequence comes from Micronycteris hirsuta, assembly GCA_004026765.1. Classification (NCBI taxonomy): domain Eukaryota; kingdom Metazoa; phylum Chordata; class Mammalia; order Chiroptera; family Phyllostomidae; genus Micronycteris; species Micronycteris hirsuta. The sequence continues at coordinate 36,365 of PVJI01010527.1, forward strand.
AATTCTCTGAGCAAATGTCTGCTTTGACAGAGAGCTTTCAAGATTCATGGCAAAAGTTTAAACAGGTCCTAATTGATAGGGTTTAAATACTGTATATAGTAATTAGTTATGTTAATCAAAAAACCCCCAAACAGCTTTTGTATTTTTCCTTTAATCTCCCAGCAAGTTTTTTTCCAAGACTCAAAATGCATGATTTAAACAAATTAGGTGAGGGAAATTGTTTCACATTTCCTAAGTGCTTGACACAAAATATGGGTGGGGGTGTATTGTATTTTCCCACATAGCTTCTAAAATGAAATCCCCAAACAGTATAAACTTCAGATAATTGCTGTACTAGTAAGGATACATAAAAAGCTCACTAAATATTAGATACTGGAGAATATTTGATCTGGTATGTCTAGATTGCTCCTAATTGAAAGAAATATTATTAAAACAGAGTTTTTATGACTCTCACATGGCTTGGTTATATATTTTTTCTGAATCTTTGTGTTCCTTAAGATTACACTATAAGCCACCATTCTATTGTTCTTATAGTACTTATATAATAATGAGATATTTAAAAAAAAACTTTTTTCTTAAAAAAACACTCCCCAAATACTATACTATTTTTATAATTTCTGAAAAATTCTTATTTGTGCCTTTGCCATCTAACTCTTAAATTTTATGGACTTTATACTTTTCTAAATGCTATGTGATCTCTTCTTCACTGGCTTTGTCATAGTCACTTCTTTTTTTTTTTTTTTTTTAAGATTTTATTTTTATTTATTTTTAGAGAGAGGGGAGGGGAGGGAGACAGAGAGGGAGAGAAACAGCAATGTACGGTTGCCTCTCACATGGCCCTCATGGGGACCTGGCCCGCAACCCAGGCATGTGCCCTGACTGGGAATCGAACCGGGACCCTCTGGTTCCCAGCCCGCGCTCAATCCACTGAGCTACACCAGCCAGGGCCATAGTCACTTCTTAAAAGTAAGTTTTTTTTGCCTCATTATGCAGCATGAAATAAAGTAGGTTTAGAGTTGTTTGTGTGGGAAATAACACAACAATTAATAAATAATAATGCAGAAGTAAACTCTGTATTTAGTATACTAACAACTCTCAATCTACTTTTGCCCCACACTATATTGTAAGAGACTTAGGGCCAGGGGCAGAGTAGAAGCCTTGATTCTCTCTGAGGCCTGGGATAATATGACATAGACATCTAATAGTTCACTGAAACTGAGCCCTCCATGAATAATAATGAATTATTGCCAAGAAGCAACTACTTAGCCAGATGACATTTGCCAGTTTTCCTTGCATCTAAATGGAGCCTGTATCTAGTTTCCATAAATGGAATGTGAAAGAAAATGAATTGTGTCATTTTGGGTCAAGGATGTTAGGAAGCAGGTGTGACTTCTTCATGCTGCCTTTCCATCTGCTGGCTGACTAGAGAAGCCTCTGAGGACATAGGGAATGTCAGAGCCACAAGACTGAAGGGGTAAGGGTCTCTGCATCGCCGAGTGGAGGAAAGCTGTGTTCTAACAAGAGACAGTTACCTTGGACTGGTACAGGAGCAAACTGCTGTTGTGTTCAACGATCACATATTTAGAGCAGCTCATGTGACTTTTGCTACTACAGGTGAAATCTTCCTGTTTGTTTCACTGGGAGGGGACTTCTAATCCTGTTGTCCCGAGAAGAATACAGAAAAGTTGCTTTAGGGTGTGCAGTGGCACCAAGGCCTTAGGCACCGGAGCAGTGCGCCCTGCCGATGACCTAGGCTGTAACTTGTACAAAGTGCTGACTGTGAAACCCAGGGCAGCCACACCTGGGTCTTCCATGGCACATTTTCCACCGCTTTCAAAGTAGTAGTTCCAAAAATATTTCAGGCAAGAGAGGGAGGGTATACTCACAATTCATTTAAGAATATTCTAGATGAGGAAGAACAATTGGACACCTCCAAGAGTAAGGTTACATTGAATTAGAAATAATATAAGAACTAGAAATAGACTTCAACAAAATGAAGAACAAGTGCTTTCAAGAAGATTGAAGAAAAGCAGTTAAGAAGAGTATCTGAAAGTATCATGGAACTTAAAAAAAATCAGAATTCTACCAAACTTAGCAAATACACTGAAAAAGAAAATAATCTTCCTGCTTATCATGCAGAATTAATTTTATAGAAGATCAAGTGAAATATTTTACAATATAGTGTAAAAATAGAATAAAATCCATTTCATTATAGAATTAACTCTGAAAACTTGTGAGAAATATACATGGAAAGAAAAGTATAAATTTTATTAAGCCCCTATGCATCTGAGTAGCCTGTTTTGCTTAAGAAACATTCCTCACCTCAGAGTTCGTAAAATATTCTATTTTCTAATCATATTATTTTACTTTTTGGAAGTTTTAAAAAATATATAATTTTATTCATTTTGTATATATTGTGAGATAGGAGTTTTACTTTATTTTTTTCTACACAAATGCCAACCATCAATGCAATTTAATAAAGTGTGCTGATTCCCACTGATTCGAAATGCAACTTTTGCCGTGTATTATGTCCTCTGAGTACAGATTTTCTTGACTCTACTTTTTACTGACATTTTATCTATTCCAGTCACCATGTCATGCCACATGGATTATGGCATCTTTATAGACTGTTAAATATCTGATAAGGGAAGTACTCTTTCAGTAGTTTTTGTGAACATTTTTGGCTTTTTATTTATTATATGGACTTTAAAATTATTTGGCAGTTTATATTTGTCATCACAAAACACTGAATTATAATTCTTTTAGTTCTTACTCTTTTACATGGTTTTAAATTTTGTTTATGAAGATATTATACCTTTATTATGAATGTATTCTTCGTGTTTCATTCTTTGTATGCTTTTATGAATAGTATTTATTTTTTCCATATGCACTAATAATTGGCTATTATTATATTAGTGAAATGTTGCTTGACCATTTATTTGAATCCAGTTACCATGTTGAAATCTCTAATTAACTCTGTTTCTTAAATCTGAAATAAAGACATTTTTTATCTTTATTTCCAGTATTTTTATCAATTATGTACTATGGGAGTCTCATTTCTTTGGATGGAACTTCAAAAACAATGTTAAAACCATAGTGGTGAAGCAAAAGTAGCCTTTTTTTCCTTTATTTGAATAGAAATGGCTTCAGGGTTTCAGTATATTTAGTGTTTATTGTTAAATTTTGGTTAAGTAGTCTTTAAGATGAATTGTTATTCTTATGTTAGAGTTTCACTTAAGATGGTTGTTAAATATTATCAAATACCTTTTAGGTATTTATTGACATAATTATATTGTTTTTCTCCTCTTATTTGTTAGAGGTAGCTTTGGTATCCCAGACTCAAAGAGAGAAGAAGGCAAGAAGAATAGTACTTCATATAAAAATATAAAGATGTTCCTGCCCTTATGAAACATTCAGCAAGTAAGGGGGATGAGACTAAAGTGTTTATATCAGCACTTCGTAGGTAAAATTCAGGTGAAACTATTTAGTTAAGAGAAGAAGTACAGATATGAATGGGGTCTGGACTTCACAGGAAAGACTTCTTACAGAATGACAACCCCTACAATTGGAATAAGATAGGGCAGGTTTATTCATGAAATTATGAAAGTGCAGAAAACATTAAAGAACTGAAAATTTTATGTAAGAAGTGGTTAAAGTTATTCAGCCTTTGGAAATGAAAGTGAGGGTCGTTTAAATACATGAATAGGGTACAGAAGATCGTTGGTCTTCTCCACTAGAGATAAGAGAAATGACTAAGCTACTAAGTACAACAAAGAAAATCAGAGAAAATGTTCATTGTTAGTTAGTGAATTTTTTTTTCCCCAAAAAGCTGTGTTTTGTAATTCTAGAAATGTTCCTACTTTTCTGCTTGAAAGCCAGGATAAGGAGACCTATTCTAGAACCAAAAGATTGAATTTATAGAGTATATTCAGGAAAACAATCCTGCTGGTTAGTGATCTGTTTACTTCTCAAACTCTTAGGTGTTGAAAGCTGTGGAAAATGAGATCATAATCTGTAGGTAGGTTGTTAGAACCTAAAACAACATAAAAGTTCACAAATTAGAGACTTGTTTTAAAAATGGTGAAGTATAAAGTCAATGTATGTGTACTGCCTTCTTTTTTAATTTTTTAGTTATTGAATTTTAGAGAAGAGGGGGTGGGAGAGGGAGAGAGAGAGAGAAACACATTGATTTGTTGTTTCACTTATTTCTGCATTCATTGGTTGCCTCTTGTATGTGTCCTGACTGGAGATCCAACCCACCCATTGGCATATTGGGACAGTGCTTTAACCAACTGAGTTACCAGGACAAGGCCTGTACTATCTTTTTATAAAACCCCACAAAAACAACAAAAAAGAAAGAAAAGTTAGTTCATATGCTATGATTTGCCATTCCTGGATACTTTATTTTGATTTGTTTCTAAGATAGCTGGATTTTACCCTTGTAAAAAGAGCTCCTGATGCTATATTGTTTGAGTTCTCTCTTGCTCCCTCTGCAGCTTCTTTCCTAGCTGAGTTTAACTACTTTTAATTATCAGAATTGGCATGCTACGGTCGACACACTTCTTCACACGTTAATCCCTCACTCCTCACTCCCACTCAGTCATTTTCCCTGGTGAACTGCTTCTTCTTTATGATTCAGCTCAAATATCATCTACTTTATATACCTTTCCTGACCTCCCCATGTTGGTAGAGCTGACTTGCCTTTGTTTTTCTGCTCCCCTTGCACCTTCGCCTTTCTTTTATCTTCTACCTATAAATGATATGCTTTTGCTTTGTATTTTCTTATTTTGTTTATGAACCTTGTGGTAATCTTTCCCTCCTCTATCCACTCCCTCCTCCAGAAGCTTCTTTCCTCCACCAGCGCCAACCTTATACAGAACATTAGCAACACACACATACACTGCCATTGCGGCTTTACTGACAATTTCCTCAGGAGACAGGAGTGAGGATTAACATCATTCACCACAAAGCAGAGACTTAATAAAAGTGGATTGGATATAATCATTTTTCCCCAAAGCAGAATGTCTCATATTTTCCTGATAATACTATCTCTTCATATGGAAGATGTAAAATGTAATTTTTGTCATCCCAAGCAAGTTAGTTGCCACCCTCAGCTCACCAAAACTACTCACCAGAGCAAAAGCTTCCATTATTTCTAAAGCTTACACCTTTGGATGCCTCACACTTGACCTTAGGTTGCTTATCAAAGTCTTCACTCCTAAAAACTCATCTCTTTTGGGGGACAGAATGAATGAATACAAACAGAGAATTAAACTGTTAATAGCTGGCATTTATATTTATCTTATTGTATGCCTGGTACTATAGTATACTTAAGTACTTCATATATTTATTTAAATAAAGTTTTCTTTATATTTCCATTCCTATAAGTTTGTCTCCTACAGAAAACTGTGAGCATTTTCACAGTAATGACTGTATTATTTTTCTCTCTATTTTTAATACTTAGCAACATGGTAAGCACTTCATAATCACTTGTTTGGATGAATAAAGAATGAACGTGTGAATGTAGTCTAATTGGTAGTGAGAATAATCAGCTTGTTCATAATACCCTTAGTCATAATTATTTTTATATTTGTTTTTTCTTTTTATCTCACCGTGGTTCTCCTCTGCTAATTTATCTTTGTGGTCAGTACAGGCCATGATTGTCACTGTATTATCCTTGGGTAGTGCCAGTTCTTGTGTTCTGATAGCTAGGTATTCCATGGGAACTATTTAAACCAGGATTCTTTTTGTTTACAATGAAATGGCTGACACCTTCTGACAATCCTTTCACCACCAGTACAGGGCGGTGCTGTTGGGTTGTGTGGCTAGGAGACAGCATACCCTGCCAACGCAGACACCTCGGGCGTTCCCTTTGTGCTTGGTGCATCTCTGGGGGGTTGAAGAACCCCCCTCACAGGCCACCGTGATGAGAAGGCAGGCAAGACTCCTGCCCCTGCTCCACTTCTCATCAGCGGATCTCTGCGTCTGTTTCACACATTCATCTTTTGGGTAAAATGCTATTACACATTTGAAAACCACTGGGTAAAAACACCTAGAGGAATCCATAGCTCAGGTTCCTACTATTCTTTTTAAAATATCAACGTAGCCATATAAATAACATAAATAGCTCATGCACTGTGCCTTTAACATTGGACAGTTAGGGCAATATAGAATATTTCTGAAATAAAACAAAAGCATCTTCACCCTCAAACAAGCAAACAAACAACAACAACAACAAGCCAAAGTCAAATGTGAGGATGAGTAGACGTTTTCTGGACTGATTAGTCACAGCACTTGGTCCACAAGGAGGTTCTTTACTGTGAGTTTGAGAGGCCTGTGGCAGTCTATGCAGACATCCTGGATGGGGCCACACTACTCTTTGAGGCTTCTTCCTTCAGCTCCTTTGGTCTGCGCTACACAGACACTGGCCTTCCTTATTTGTGGAACCTGTAATTCATTCTCTCAATAGACCTCTTGGTCTCTTAAAACGCTCTGCACCTTCTTTCCTGCATGTCTTCCTTCTAGGACCTTTGGCCCAGGTTTCCAGTCATTAATTTTCTTGGATGGGATTGAGGACGTCTTCTGGTTCATTCTGTGGACAAAGGCAATAAAGAAAACTCACCCTCATGGATTTAGTCTCTACATCAAACATTAGAATATGAGGTCCCCCTTTAGAATAAAAGCTCACTGAGGTCAGGGATTTTGGTCTGTTTTATTTATAGATATACTCCTGATTCCTGTAGCAGTATTTGGTAATTTTTAGGCATTCAGTAAATATTGAATGAATGAATGAATGAATGAAACAAATGTCTCTGACACCATCAGATCTTTCATACTGCCAAGATTGAATGTCATTTTGGCTCATCCCTCTGCGTGCTATTATTTGTGGTACAAAGAGTTACTCTTTTGAGAAGTATTATAGAAAACTGTCTTCTGTGTTCTTATTTTCATAGGTGTCATTCCTGAAGAAAAAAAAAAGCTAGCATTTTTGAGCTCTGGCAAAGGGAAGTGGGTGATAGCTACAACGCCTTCCACTCTTGAGGCCTCACAGATAAGATGGCTTGCTTTTCCCTCCAATTATTAGCAGGCAGAGAGAGGCTGATGTTATCACTGTATTCTCCACACCAAGGGGAACAAGTAACATGCTCAATTCCTCTAAGTACAGTTTATTTGGGGACAGATTTTCCATTGTTCTACTGCTTTTAAAAGAACTCCATAACTTTTTTGACCATTTTCATTTCCAAGTAGTGATTAGTGAAGATGGCAAATAAAACATCTATTCACATTAATTTTAAGTTGCCTGTTATGTTTCCCCCTCCTCCTGCTGGTTTTCTATTCAGTGGAGCCAAAAGATATTGGATTTACGTCGATGACCAAGCTAAATCTACCCGTTTTATGATCATGCTCTTTGAGGTTTGAAGGAGGTTGGGGGCGAGTAGGGAGAAACATTTACTACAAAATTGATTTCTAAGGACAGGCAGTGAGTCAGGCTGATGTCAGGATGCTGAGGAATAAAAGAGAAAAACATTTTGTATTTTCCTTATGTCTGTAATCAAACATCTCGCATAGCTTAGGGTACAATAAAGGTGCAATGAAAGTCACCGGAATGACTCTGAGTCAGTATTTTCCACGTCTCTCTCAACCCCATTTCTGAATCTCCTGAAATTTAATGGCATAGAAAACATATTTTTCACACTATCTATAAATTTGAGTTCCTTTTGTTGTTCTTCCTTTTTTATTTCTTAGTTAAATATAATAGGATAGGTAAAAATGACGTAAATTCTGCCATTGCAAAAGATAGAACTGTAAGATTCAGTGTTGCCTTTTGTAATGTAGCTGCCTTCTGTCCGTTCACACTTACACTTGTTTTTTCTTTTTTAAAAAAGCATTACTAAATGAAGGAAGGTGTCTTGTCTATATGCTTCAGATTACAACTGTTGTAAGTGGTTTGGGTTGGAATTTTCTCTTCGTAGACAAAAGTCTTTCAAGCCTGATTTATATTTCTTTCAGATTGCAGTTTGGGGGCACAACCCTTCACGGACATTGGAAACACTCCTTACATCAGCTAGTTTCCCAGAATATGCTCCCAACCAACCCTGATTACATAGGCATTTAAAAAAAAAATGGGTTTCTAGCTTACAACCTGAAATATACATCAATGGATTACACTAACATTATAGGAAAATATGCTAACATACCATTTCTATAAGAAAGAATGCTCTGGAGACAGTGACTCACACTGTGCATTGTAAAATCATGAATTTCAGCAGTTTTGTTTTCTGTGATTTACATTAAAATAGCTAAGAAAGAGTGCATGTTTGGAAAGCTATTTCTTAATGATCTGCTAGACACATCCCAGACTGTTTTAATGTTTTTCACATGTGGTTCAACTAAACCTACAAAGTTTGATGACATACTATTCTGAATTTAAATGAGTGTCTCTAAATTTAGTATTATTTTCCAATCAGTATGGTTTAGGAAAAAGAGCCGGCTAAATAAGTGTCTTCAGGAAGGCTGTGTAAAATAAGCAACTTGGTTCATGAAGAAGGAACTTCATTCAAGAGAAATGGGACATAAACTAACATCTTATATAATCTTATTTAATTTTAATGTAAGATAAAGCCTGACCATTAAGACATCCCACTCCCCTACAAATTAAGTCTGGACTTCTTAGCATGGCACACAATTCGGGATCTAGCCCCTGCCTATGTTTTAAGTCTCTTTGTTAACTACAGTCTGCCTAGTACTTCTAGCAAACTGAACTGATAATATCCCCGCCCCCACCAATTTCCTCTCTTTTACCCCTTTGCTTTTGTTGTGCTAATAATTTTCCCTGAGGTACCTATTTTTCTTTACAATTCTTCACTTCACTTGTGGATTATTTCAAGACTCAGTTGATCTTATGTTGTCCAGAAAATAGATGTTGACCATAGGTGCAATCATAGGGTGGCTTGAGTCCTCTTCTCTGATCCAAGAGGAATGGAATAACCAATACCTGTGGAACAATGTGATAGGCTCTTGGCAAACCCTGCATGTGTGTTATCTCATTTATCCCCTATACAAACCTATGATGTAGGTATGTGAGGATGGGTCTTATATGGAAATAACTAGAACACAGATTAAGTACTGGTTTTCAGTAACTTTTCCTCCTATGCCTTTTCTGCTGTATATAACCAGATCCATGGGAGTAAATCTTGATTAGTTGTAACCAATTGTGTTTATTCAGTTTCCATTGCTCAAGAAAGTAAATGTGACACCGTTGTTACTGAAAGATCAATATAGGAACTGTTAGCTAGGTTGCCCTTACCTAGAGGGATGCTCTCAATATTCTGCATGAGAGCATTTTGCACACTGAAAAACAATTTTTTATTAATTTTCAGCTGCAAATAACAGAAGACCCAAAAGATTAAACAATAGGGAGATGTAGTCTCACATCACAAGAAATACAGAAATATGACTATTCCAGGATTAGTTAACTCATTTGTTCAAAGATATCAGAGATCCAATTCTCCTTCCCCTTTCTGCCTGCCACCACTAGCATTTTGACTTTCATCTTCAGACCTGTCACTTCATGCTTGTGATCTGGCCACCACACTTCTAGAGCACCTCCTTACCTGACGTGCAAAGGCTAGGGGAGAGAATGGCTTCTCTTTATGCCCCCTTTAAACATAGAGATAAATGTTCTGAGGACTCCCATAAAACTTCTCCTGTTCTGACCCCATCATCCACTAGTGCATTCCCTGCCATTTGCTGAGCAGTTAGTGAAAATGGGAATTGAAAGAACATGAGTGGTAAGACTAATCAGGACCAGTGAAGGAACTGAATTACCATGTAGTCATCTAATGCTTGAATGAAATTGGGGTTCTGGTAAGGGAAGAGGAGCTAGAGTAAGCCTTATTGAGCAGTACCTGCCACAGTACTATACCATTGTGAGTTCTCATTTTTAATGTTGCTACATCCATATTGAGGGTGTGGCAATGGTTTCAGCTCTCTGAAACTTTTGAGTCACTGTAAATTCACTTTTGAGGTCACTGTAAAGCTAAGATGTTTTTTTTAAAGGTGATAATATTCCTTGTTTCCTATTTTAGCTTGGGTTGGTTCACAAATAGACTCTAAAACAAATATGTGAGTGTAATAGTTTACCTGGAAGTTAGGGGAAAATGGAAAGTGACGCAAAGATACCAGGAATGGAAAGCAGCTTAAGGGATGCATTATCACACAAGTCCCAACTCTGGGTGACAGAAACTTAAAGCCATAGGGGATGCTCTAGGAAATGGGGTAGAATTAGATTCAGAATTATCTTATATGAGGGGTATGTGAGCTTTGTCTGTTTGAGAAATTTTGCCAGCTTTCATCTGTTGAGAAATTTAGGAGAATGTGTGGGTGTCCCCAGGCTCCATTAATGCAGCTTTCTGCAGCTTATGGGGAAGCTCTCAGGCAAGATACAGAAACTGGAAATTAGAAGCCAAGGGTTGTGGACTGAGGTCCAACAGCAACTGCTGTCTTCCTTATGTCCATAAGAAGAGCAGAAATTTCAGAGAGCCTGTAAAACTATTTGTAATTATCTTGTTGAAAGAAGGAGGCATGTTTATATTTTTTTATTTAGGTCTCAAAAGGGGTCATTTCTAAAACCTTGTGATTTGTATGTGCATTACAGCAGCTTGTTTTCTTACATACTGCTTACATTCAGATATTTTGGCAAAAAACCAAAAACAAACGAAACCTGATTTTAATAGTTCTAAAAATAGATGTTTTTACCTGCAGGACTTGTTTTGATGATTACTTAGAGCAGCTTAAGAGTGGAAACCTTACATTAAAAATATTAGCTCTACTTGTTAGCTGAGTACATTCCAGTGTTACAGTATTGGTTTCTATGCTGGTATTCTGCTGCCTCCAAGCTGACTGAAATACAGTTTATCAGTCAGCACTGAGATATAGTTTATCTTCACTTTTTAAATGTATGTCTAATTTTTTCATGTATGCCATACATAATAGCATGGAAATTAATAATTAAATCTGAAGTAAGAGAATTATTCAAATCAGCAGACTATGCTTAATTTAACTCCTATAAATATCGTGTTGTAGAAACAAATTTGTGCATCCCCGTAGCAAAGGTTGTTGATAATAGTATAATGGTCACCATGTAGACTTGTCTGGCAAGGTGTATTTTCTACCAACTTTTTTGTTATTTTCTCTTATTATTTTCCCAAGAATGAAAAGCAGATAGCAAAAACAATATGAAAAGCTGTGCAAATCATTTTATTTTCCATTTGTTTTTTAGGGACAGATAGGACAGAAACAGAAGATATGGAAAGTATAGTGAGTTGAATGTTGTGCCCCCAAAAAGATATGTCTTCTGAAACCTAGGAAAGTGACTTTCTTTGCAAAAAGGGTTTTTGCAAATTAATTAAGGATCTCGAGATGAGATGATTCTAGATTTTGGTTGGGGCTAAAGTCAGAGAGAGATTTAAGACATGGGGATTGTACAAGGGAGAGGATCATGTAAAGATGGACAGAGAAATTGGAGTCTTTCTTGCAGCTCCAAGTCAAGGAATGCCTGGAGTCACCAAACGCTGAGAGAAGCAAGAAAGGATTATTTCTTAGAGCCTTCTGAGGGGACATGTCCCTGCTGTCATCTTGATTTCAGACCTCTGGCCTCCAAAACTGTGACAAAATAAATTTCTGGTGTTTTAACCCTCACATTTGTAAATTGTTACAGCAATCCTAGGAAATTAATACAGCAAGAATTTTTATTAGTGATAGTAACGATGATGGAAGTTGTGTGTATGTATAACCTTTTATTTTTATTTTTTTTGCTTATAGCTTTATAATTTACATACTTTATCAAGTACTGTTATCTGTACTCCTCAGAGCCAAGTGGTGAGCTAAATGACTCAGAATTTAAGTGACCTGCCCCAGACATGGCTTTAAGTGCCAAACACAGAGCCACCAACCCACAGGAGGCCACCTCTGTGGGAGAAGCTTGAGGAGCTTACTCAAATCTCTACAGAGTAACACGTCCTGCTGGAAAGATGTATCTCCTCACCCCAAGTTTTTCTTTCTAAAGTTGGCTGTATAAAAATTATAATTTGATTCTTTCATTAAAACTTCCTCTCAGCATTCCACATTACAATGAGGTATTTTTTGGTTTGCTTTGTTTTTGTTTTTCTTTTTTACCATATGATGACTTCAGTTTGTGCTCATGATAGATTCATTCATTTCTTTGTTGCGTGAACATTCACTTAGCACCTAGTAAGAGCCCAACCCTTGCTTACTGTAAAGGAAATTGGTGGTATAACAACTTTAAGATCCACAGTTTCTAAGAAGCATAGCTTTGATGTTTTATGCACAAAACCTTTTTTAACTAATACATTTTAGTGTAAAATTTGTGCATTATGAACTATGACAGTATTCTTAAGTTCATGTACTATGTGATTGAGGTCATTCAGAATCATTCAATATTTGTACAAGGTTTTGGTTTGTTTGTTTGCTTGCTTGCTTTTTTCCCCTAATAACATTCCTCTTGGTTAAGAGAATGAATGCTTCAGATGTGGTGACCTATATACTTGTAGCTCAAAAACATGCCACTGGCATGTTATTAGACTGTCAGTCTGTTCATCTCTGCTTAAATTTACTGTATACACTGCTCAGAGTGCTGAATTATTGATGTCCACTTGAAGTTTCAGGTCTGGTTGCTGTATTGGGATTAGGCTTTTGTAGTAGAGATTACTGATATGTGTTCTGAGCTTGTGGTGTCTTGCTATCTATTCAGCCTGTGTGAGGGAACAAAACATGTTAAGTTGTATTTATTGTAAAAGGCATGTAGTTATATGGCTTATGATAATATATATGTAATTTTTTTCAAGATTTTATTTATTTTTAGAGAGGGGAAGGGAGAGAGAAACAGAGGGAGAGAAACATCAATATATGGTTTCCTCTTGTGCACCCCCTACTGGAGACCTGGCCCGCAACCCAGGCGTGTGCCCTGATGGGGAATCGAGACAGTGACCGTTTGATTCACAGGCCGGCACTCAATTCACTGAGAAACACCAGCCAGGGCTATTTGTAAATTTTTGGATAATTAAGACTCTCACAAATTTGTAGGAAAATACATGGCTGCTGGTTTTAGCTTACAGTGGGCTACGCAGTGAACCATTTGATCTTGGAAAAAGAAAAAGAGAATGAAATGGGAGAGAAATAGAGGACTTCCAGCCAAGATGAAGGTGTAGGTAGACATACTTTGCCTCCTTACAGAAACAAAAGAAGGACAACAAACTTAAAAACAAAAAATAACCAGAACTGCCAGAAAAAATGAACTGTATGAAAGTCTGACAACCAACAAGTTAAAGAAGAAACATTCATCCACACTGGTAGGAGGAGCGGAGATAGGCAGCTGGGGCAGAAAGGACTCAAGGCAAGGTGGTGGCTGGCGGAGTGGGCATTGCTACATTTGCCTGCAGGTAAACTGGGAGGAACAACTGGGGAGTGAGACAGACCCTATAACCCAGGGTCTCAATGTGGGGAAATAAAGCCTCAAAACCTCTGACTGTAAAGACCTGTGGGGGTTGAGGTGGCAGGAGAAACTCCCACAGGAGATTTTGTTGGAGAGACCCAGAGGGCCCTAGAACATACACAAACCCACCCACCCGGAAATCAGCACAAGAAGGGCCCACTTTGCTTGTGGGTAGTGGGGGAAGTGACTAAAATCCAGCCCAGAGCCCAGCAAGCAGCATTGTTCCCTCTCAGATCCTCCCCCCACCATACAGCACCACAACTCAAGGACCTGGATAGCCCCACCCTGTCAAATATCTAAACCTCAGCCCCTTACTACATAACAGGAACATTAAGACAAAAAAAAAAAATTGCCCAAATGAAAGAACAGATCAAAGCTCCAGAAAAAATACAACTAAGCAACGAAGAGATAGCTAACCTACCAGATGTAAAGTTCAAAACACAGGTAATCAGGATGCTCACAGAATTGGTTGAGTATGGTTGCAAAATAGAGGAAAAAGTGAAGGCTATGCAAAGTGAAATAAAGAAAAATATACATGGAACCAACAGTGAAGGGAAGGACATTGGGACTCAAATTAATGGTCTGGAGCAAAAGGAATAAATAAACATTCAACCAGAACAGAATGAAGAAACAAGAATACAGAAAACTGAGGAGAGGCTTAGGAACATCCAAGACAACTTTAAATGTTCCAATATTTGAATCATAGGGGTGCCAGAAGGAGAAGAGGAAGAGCAAGAAATGAAAAACTTATTTGAAAGCATAATGAAGGAGAACCTCCCTAATCTGGCAAAGGAAATATACTTTCAGGAAGTCCAGGAAGCCCAGAGAGTCCCAAAGAAGTTGGACCCAAAGAAGAATACACCAAGGCACATCATTAAGCTATCCAAGATTAAAGACAGGGAGAGCATCTTAAAAGCAGCAAGAGAAAAGGAGACAGTTACCTACAAAGGAATTCCCATAAGACTCTCAGCTGATTTCTCAAAAAAAAAAAAAACCTTGCAGGCAAGAAGGGGCTGGAAAGAAGTATCTGAAGTCATGAAAGGCAAGGACCTCCATCCAAGATTAGTCTATCCAGCAAGCTATCATTTAGAATGAAAGGGCAGATAATTCTTACCAGATAAGGTCAAGTTAAAGGAGTTCACCATCACCAAGCCCTTATTATATGAAATGTTAAAGGGACTTATCTGAGAAATTATGAAGATCAAAAACTATGAACAGTAAAATGAGAACAAACTCACAACTATCAACAACTGAACCTAAAAAAAACAAAAACAAATTAAGCAAACAACTGGAACAGGAACAGAATCACAGAAATGAAGATCACATGGAGGATTCTCAGCCGGGAGGGGGAGAAAATGGGGAAAAAGGTATAGGGAATAAGAAGCATAAATGGTAGGTACAAAATAGACAGGGGAGGTTAAGAATAGTATGGGAAATGGAGAAGCCAAATAAATTATATGTATGACCCATGGACATGAGCTAATGGGGGGATGCTGGTAGGATGGGGTACAGGGCAGAGAGGCATAAAGGAGAGAAAATAATGAGACAACTGTAATAACATAATCAATAAAATATATTTTAAAATCTTCAAATAAAGATGTATTTTAAAAGGGCATAGAAATTACTTTATGTCTCTTTATTCTTTCAGTATTGATTTTTTGAGCACTTAGTTTGTCCTAGAGTGTCAAAGTCCAAAAATAATTAAAATAACTCCTCTACCGTCAAGAGGCCTAAAGTTAGTTGGTGGAGGGAAGATATGGTAGAGTTTCTGAATAGATAAATAAAATATAGTTACTAAACATAGGGCCAGTGGGTGAAAGAGGCAAGGAGAGAGGTTTGCGGTTTTGATTTATTATCAGAAACAGCTTGCTAATAACCAAAGCCAACAACAACAACCAAAAAATAGAATGATGCCCCTTAGGGATTCAGTATTTCCTAGAAATATTTAGCAGAGAGTGAATTATTTAATTTCAGAGTACTGCTATGTTACTTTGGAGGGTTAAAGGAACCCCTAAAGCCACTTTAGAATTCAAGATTAAGTCATTCTACTCTTGAATAAGTTAAGCATTTTTGTAAGGGTTATCTTCTTATCCAGAAAGAACTTCTGTCAAAGACTTGGGCATTGCTTTGGTGAGACATCTGGGAAGCTGTGGCTTACTGGCCACTAGAGTCTTGAATGAAGAGCAATTAAGAAGCAAGGCAGAGTTTCTTATGCACTGAGGTCTCTCCATCGTCCTCTCGTAGCTGCTGCGACTTTACCAAGGCCCTCAGTTTCCCTGAATGGGACGGCTGGGTAATGTTCAAATAGCGTATACCAACAGGCTTAAGCATGAGGAACTGAGTTTATAATATCGTATCCTAAAGTGGTATTCTAAAATTGAATTTATGAGAGGCTTCATTAATTCTTTAGGCATATCTATCTTCATAGAAAGTACCCCAATATGCTATAACCTGAATATAATATGAAATAATATTGAATGTAAACTGTAATTGAAAAAAATTAAAAATTAAAGAAAAGAAAGTATTAAGGTTACTACTAATTTAATTAACTTTATTTATGAACATCTTAGGACATATGAAATAATTTTAATATGATAGAAATAACTCTCTTGGAGAGAAAAATCAGAGCTTCCAAAAATAAAAGCTGGGGCATGGCAACTTTTAGAAGTAAAGTGGTTTGAACCATTTGTCACTGGGGAAAATTATCTGTAGTTTCACAGAGACATGATAAAGAACTTTATGGTGCCAACAACATGTGTATATGCAACATAGACTTTGGGTTATTACCCCTTGATATAAAATAATTCTCTGTTACTTTTGTCATTTATTTTTTCATTTTATTTATTTCTCTTTTTTTGATTTTAAATTAGATTTATTGGGGTGACATTAGCTAATAAGATTATAAGTTTCAAGAGTACATTTCTATGATACATGATCTGGATATTTCACTGTGCGCCCACCACCCAAAGACAATTCATCTTTTGTCACCATGTATTTGGCCTCCTTTACCCTTTACTAACCCCTCTTCCCCCTAGTAACCACCGTGTTGTCTGTGTCAATGATTTTTTGTCTGATTGTGTTTGTTCATTTGTTATTTTCAGTTGTATATCTCACATATCTCCATTAACATTATTGGAACTTGACTAGCTAATACTTTTAAACTTTTATGCCTTCATTGGGTGCAAAATAATGAAGAAGAATTCATAGCATAAACAGAAGAATATTGAACTTAGTTTCACATTATACTTGAGGGAATAGTATATAGAAACTCGAGTATAGAGAACATATGTTCTTTACAATGATTTATTTTATAATTCTGGGTAAAGTTTACCTTCATACATAAGTATTAAATTGGCTAAATGCAAGTTCTTCAGTGGTAAAATAATAATGATGATGATGATAGATTATTGTGAACAAAATCTAAAGTAACTGGGCTTAAACTTGACTGGTAACCTTGCTGTATGTTTATGTGTGTGTGTGTGTGTGTGTGAATTAAGTCACATTTCTTATACTTGCTCCACTTTTGACTGAAGGCAGATACTGTTGGAGAACAGATCTGTTTGTGAAACCTTACTGGGAACATCCAAATTGGCAAGATGACTTGGTGCCCATCTGTGATAAATCAAGATGTACATCTGACTAGGCTGGGGCTTCATGCCAGCGCCTGTCTCAACATGTTCAGTTTGCAACTGAATTCTGTCAACATTTTGAGTAAGATAATAATGAATGTCACAGACATTTTTTACAAGTTTCTTATGAAAGTGTATCTGTGTGACTGTGGATCTGGTCAGAATGGGTCAGGATATCTTCTTGGCCATGATCTTAACTTCCTCTTACACTTGATAAGTCTTCTCCCTCCCGTCCTCCACCCCATCTTTTGTCCACTCTCATTGTACTCTCGGATCGATCATTGGAATAATGGTGCGGAAATTCTGCTCCACTGTGAAAGGAAGCTCAATGAGTACTGAGCTGTTTGGGGGCATTATATGGTGCCCTGGTTTGGATTCCTCCAAAGGCAAAACCTGAGATAATGACTTGAATATGATAGTTACTTGATAATTTCATGAAACAGGAATGAGGGAAAGGGCAGTGAAGTACCCTGGAAGAAAAAAAGGACTTTAATGAGCATACTAAGGATATGGGTACTGGGGGCTCGGTTCTACTGGGGATCTTGTGTAAAATGGCAGAATTATTCACTCTTCATACTAACATTATAATGCTTCATACAGCATCCAAACTAACATTTAAAATGCACAAATGAGATGAAAATACTACCCCTGTCTAATCCCCTCGACTGGAGCCCCATTGCACTTAGAGCAAAATCCACACTGCTCTTCCCAGCCTGCAAGAGCCCAGCTACAGATGAGCCTGCTCTTGCCTGTCTCTCAGCCCTCACCTCCCACCTTCTACCCCTGACTCTCTCAGCTCCAACTACACTGTCCTGATCTCTGTTCCAGGATTAGACTTAGCTGTTATCCTCCTTAGAATGTGAGTGTTTCCCACTCACTCCTGGGGTACTCTTCCCACTTGTATCTTTATCTAGCTGGCTCCTTGTTATCATTCAGATGTCAGCTAAGAAGCTATCTTCTCATACAGGCCTTTGCTAACCAGTCTCCTGCCCTCATAGTAGGCATCTTATTCCATGGCCCTTCTCCCTTTTCTTCATAGCATGTATCACAGTGTGAGATTTCCTCATTTATTTTTGAGCCTACAGGATTATTGTCTGTGTCTTATACGCCAACCCCACTCCAAATATAAGTTTTGTGAGTTAGGACTTTGTGTGTCTTGTTTCACTGCTGTATTCCTAATGCCTGGAACTTCCTGACACATAATAAGTGCTCAGTAAATATTTGATGCATGATGGACTAACTGATGAAATAAAGGAATGAATTAATGAATAAACAAGTGGCTTAGATATGTACTTATTTTACCTCCACTCAGACAAAATTTGAAAATATGTAAAATCAAGACATTTCTCTGTGCAGCTCATGTGACTTTTCAAAATTACCACCGTGTGTAATACTTTGAGCCAAAAATATTTTCCTTCTCAAATACCACTTTTTTCCTTTTATTTAGGCGGAGGAGAGGAAAACCTAGTTTTTAACAGAGTTTTATGCCCACAGATATACACAAGCGGACAACTCTTTCAGCTTTCTTAACCACATTGAGAGAATCAGACACAGAACGTTAGAAGTAGCTTCTTTTGCCGCCCTCCCTGGACTCCTGGTTTCCCAGAGGAATGGAGGAGGTGACAGAGTGGGGTGGTGCTGGGAGATGTGAGAGTGAGGGAAGAGCTGATGTGAAAATGTTTTGATCACATCATTTAAGGGAAGGAGGGCAATCTAAATTCCCCAAGTAAGTAGCATTGGACATTGTTAAGAATTGTGCTCATTCTGCACAGGTAAATATATTAGTGCTCATACCACTAAGGTGTTTATAAAATGCTTCCTCAAAAAGAGTTATGTCTAATTTTCCCTAGTGAATAACTTTTTAACAAATTTAGTAAGATGCACATAGCAAATGTAGCATAAATTCTCTTAAGATTTGGGGACTGAAATCAATGCTACTAGTGTATTAACAGGTTGCTTAGTTTTCTTTTAGAAAAACTGGGAACTTGGGTCTTGCTTTGTCCTCAAATACACAGGATATAAGTTCTGATAAGGATGTGACTCATATTTTTCCACTGGTTAATGGAGTGGAGAGGCACAGGGGGGAATGCATCAGACAGAACAGCAGCTGTTACCAGTTTTGGGTGCTGAGTGAACCTGCTTCGCACGTGAACATCTTGAGGGTCTTTCAGCATCTGGAGACTGACTCAATATTCCTTTTAAGGTCCTGGTAGTTTTTGATAACTCACAGATAACTATGGTTTAGATTCAGTTGTCTGTAATATTATAAATATACTTACACATATTTTAAAAGATAAGATGTTATAGTAATGTCCTTAATTAATAACATAGCCATAATTTTAATATTTACCTGTATTTAATGAAGATGTTCAAAAGACTCCTAAATTGTTAGAAATAAATCTGGAAGACCAAAATGTTGCAACATCTTTATATTGCCCTAGTTTCCATTCAGAACATTTTCCAATTTATCATGTCTGTGAACTTGGTTATGTTTATTACCCAGATGGTTTTTTACCACATGAGCAATTAATATAATTGGAGACTATGAAGGGTTTATTTCAAGGAAAGAAGCAGCAGAAGCTTCAATGTGGTAACTTTATAGGCAGCCAAACATATTTTACCGTGTGCTTCCAACCTTCCCTTTTCCTGCCTTTTTCTTTCTATTTTTATATTAAATGGAAAAGAGAGTTCACAAAGGCACTCAGAAACTGGCAGGTTCTTGTACAATGTGGTGTATGTCTAATTTCCATATATTTCCGTCAAGTGGAATGGCCATGGGAGCGTAATTACCTTCAGTCTTGGCAGGTGTAAAAAAGGCAAATTCTGCCAGTTTCTGATTGAAATGTTATACTGACTCTTCTGAAACTGGCATGATGGGTAACAAAAGACAGAGACACAGCTGGGTCAGGCGAAATAGTTGCCATAATTCCCTTTCCCTGTTTTGAGTTCCTGAGCAAGAAAATCCTATGTCAAGGTACATTAGCACCACCTGCTATCAGCGCCTTGAATGGGTTGGCAACAGACAGGATCTTTAACTCTCATAATCATACACTTCATTCAAAAAAGGCTCAAGGAAAGAAAATCAGGCACAGTCTCCAAAGGCTATATAATAAGCTCACATTTTTATTCTTTATCTAGATTTCATTTTCTTATATGAAAATGATCTGCCAGCTGTCCACTAGTCCCTTCTTACTCTACAGTACAACATATCATGCTTATGAATTTTGTTGGCAGGGCATACCTTCCTACATGTAATGAATGCATTCCACAAAAAGTATACATCAAAAATGATAAAGATTGTATTTTAATTATAGAATTGACCCCTCTGAATAATAAACTTGTGATAAATCCATGGTAGAGTTTCATATCCTTAAATCCCAAATGGCATATTGTTCTCTCAAATTGGATATGCTCTGTGTATATGTTATAGGAGTCAGATATTTTTAAAGGCAAGCATTAGTTTGCATTTGGTGACATACTTTTTCGTTTAGTCTGGCAGGTCTGTCTGCAAAGATCCTGCCTCCTCCAGGATAGTCATAGGCCTCCTCTCACTGTCTTTCACCTCTCTGCAGATGCCGTCACTTCAGGGAGAGCTGCTCTGACCATGTTACATCATTCTGCTACGCTTACCCTGCTGCACTTTTCTCCCGTCACTTATAATCACAAGATACACTATACATTTATTGTCTATCTTCCCTGAACTGAATACCATGAATTCTGGGTCTGTATTTCATCACTATTATACCCCCAGACCTAGGACAGTGTTTGGTACATGCAAGGGAGGACCCCAAAAAACAGAATTTATTTATAAAAATTGTGTATTTATTCTTACATGTTTAGACTTCAGTTGCCTTCAGAGCACTCTCCGTTTGATGCAATACGTCTGTCCAGACATTTTTCCCACTGCACAAAACAGTATTGAACTCACTGATTTTGATGTCTTTTGGTGCTTCTGCCTTTTTTTCCCACCCCTTCAACATTGGCAAAATGTTTCCCTTTGAGAACATTTTTCATCCAGGGAAACAAAAATAGTCATTTGGGAGAAGATCAAGTGAATAGGGAGGGAGGGGCTGTGGGCCATGCCGTTTTTGGTCAAAGTCTGCTGAACACTCAGCACAGTGTGGAATGTGGGTGGGTGCACTCGTAAATCACCCATCATGAAAAGGGCAAACACGCTGAAAGAGTCTTCAAAAAAATTCACTGAAGCCGAAGGCAGCCTCTCACAACAATGCCAGCTGGTGCACTGATACAGATGGGTTCCGAGAACACTCACCTAGCCGGGGAAGCCTGTACTATAAGGGGTCCACCCTGCAGGAGATAATTTCAGTTTGGGGGTCCCCCTCATATATATGTATATATATAATGTATACATAATGTATATATATTTATAAAGAAGATATATTTATTTATTTAATAAATGAATAAGTGAACAAATGATGGGATTGTAAGGGAATAGGGAAAAGAATGTACTATTATTTACTTTTGGTTTATCTTTATCCTATAATATCTGTTATAATAAGATCTATTATATCTGTTAGAATAGGATCCGATGTATCTAACTGCTCATTTTTAAACTTTAAAACAATATTGATAAAAGGATCCTTTAAGTCATACAATTCTGAAACTCATCTGTTGACTCAAAACATTATCTGATCATAATAAATATACTAGGTCTGTACAGAAGGTATCTAGCTATGTACTATGAAAAATAGCAACATTTATTGAAGAAGATACAAAATACAAGAAACAGTGTACAGCCCTGGCTGGTGTGGCTCAGTGGATTGAGCATCCACTTGTGAACCTAAACTTTGCTGGCTCGATTCCTGGTCAGAGCACATGCCTGAGTTGCAGGCCAGGTCTCCAGTTGGGGGTGTGTGAGAGGGAACGTTTGATGTTTCTTTCTCTCTCTTCTTCCCTCCTTTCCCCTTTGTCTAAAAATAAAATCTTAAAAAAAGGAGAAACATTGTACATAGGACAATGATGCTTCAGACCCCTTCAAAGTAGGCACCTTAGGACCTCACACAGGTCTCCCAATTATCATCAGCTGCCATCATATTTTCCTGAATCCCAGCAATGACCTAAAATCTCTTCTCTTTCAAAGGTGATTTTAGTTTTGGGAAAAGCCAGAAGTCGCAGGGCACCAAATCTCAGCTGTAGGGGGACTGAGTCACCCGGGTGATTTATGTTTCCCCCCCAAAAATCTGCAGATGTGATGCATGAGTGAGTGCATTGTGTGTTGAAGCTATCGATCAACACTTGCCCATAGCTATGGCTTTCTGAATCATGTGAATAGTTTCCCCAGAGGAATGTTCCAGGTTAATGCAAAATTTATGCAGATTCGTTGCTCTACTCTCTCAGTCATTTTGAATGCAGTGGCCACACAGTACACATGCTCACTCAATGGCATCTACCATCTCTACTGAGCAGTATAATGAGGTCGTCACTGTTTACACTTGTGCGTTCCAGTCCACTCTCCTTGGCTGCCAGATCACATCGATGTGGTGCAAACTGTTCTCATTATATTAACAATGGCTGGACTTTTCCCAGACAGACTTTATATATTTCTGTAGGGACCTACAGGTCATAGAATAGCATGAAACTCCAAGCAAGAGAATGCAATCTGTGGGGGAGGAGTCCTTATAAACTCAGCTTGACTGAACTACATCATGTTTTTAAGGTTTTTAATGTAATTGTTTACATTTTAGAAATTCAATATACAGCACACAAGAAGTCTGGATGTTCAACCTTTGTTGAATAGTCCGAGTATCTGATGTTGCTCGATCATGTGGCTGCATGGCACCACTAATGGAGCTGCGTGCCGTTGTGTTCACCACAGCCTCCCCCACTCCCTTTTGTATTTGCTCTCCTCACTCCTGCATTTTCTTACCAGCATAGGCCCTGCTGGCATTTACCATAATATCCCTGCTGTAAACAAAGCAAACCATCAGACATCATTTCATATGCTGTTTTTTTAATTTCATTGTTGAGATTGAGGTGAAAAGTTTATTGAAGCTAAGGAAAAAATGGTATATTTTTGTGTCACACTAAACATTATGAGTATTTTGGATATTCAAAAGAAAAGAGTTTATACCAAGTATTTATTCTTTTTTTAAGTCAGTGTTTTGTATCTTGAGAGGGGTTTCTGTATTTATAAGTGTATACATTTGTCAAAATTCAGTGAATGAACACTTAAGATTTTTGAATTTCATTGCATGCCAATTTTAGAAAATGGAAGCAAATATTGAAATACGTTGTATGTATGCAGAAGTATTATGGAGAACTTTTTCACATCTGAAAATAATATTGAAATACTTTAAAAACAGCTGTACTAATTAATGGGCAGAGGGGTGGATAGTTGCATAGATATGTGATAAAAGAATCACAGTTCAATGATAATGGTAGAATCTAGGTGATAGGTATATAGGATTTCACTCTACAATTTTTTAAACTTTGCTGTATGAATGAAAAATTTCATAATATATTGTGGAAAATAATCTGCAACTAAGTATGACTCCAATTTGCATACTGTTTATACTTTGGGAAAAGATTTTTTCGAATTAAATGTAAAGTTTTACATAATGAATTAATGAAACAGGAAATTAATATACTTTTTTACTGTGCTTCTAGGATTAATTTTAAAAGAGTCTTTTATATTTAAAAAAAG